>KI422511.1:97395-109486 GCA_000473375.1 Anopheles culicifacies
ACCCTAGAATTGTAACAACGACAAAACGTTTCGCAAGGAAAGAAAAGTTGTCGTACGAAAGCAAAAAGGTACACACAAACACATTTCCATAAGCAGCACCAAGGTCCAGTGGAAATGTGGAAGAGATGTGGTGGAAAATGGTGACCAAATTTTACTGCTCGTTACGCGAACTGTCCACAAAGTTCGAACAGTGTGTGTGTGTGTGTGTGTGTGTGTGTGTGTGTGTGTGTGTGTGTGTGTGTTTTTCTTTTCTCTTCGCACTTTATGTGCCATTTCCCTTTCAGTCTTGTGCTTGTGTACACAATTTTCCTAGTGCTGTATATTCAATTTCCTTTCCGCAATGCTTTATAAGACGCCCGGACACGCTAAGGAGCAGAAATCTTATTTGCATTCGGTTAATTTTAAGTCGCATCGTTTTGCCCGTTCCCCACACCCGGGGAGGTTGAGTGTACGTTTAAGTCGTCGGTTTCATCGGTGACTGCTCTAATAACGTTTTCAGGTCCGGAAAAAGTCTTGGGGGAAAAACATAAAATCTCACAATAAAAGCGAACGAACCAACGGAGAGGGAAGTGAACCAGAAGTGACCTTAAAGTTGAAAGAACCAGACAAAAACACGCAGACATGCCTCTCGATGGCTATCCGTGGTGCGGTGCGTTTTCTTGCGAATCGTACCAAGTTAGCTAAAATGTAAGCCTTCCTCCCAGAGGTCTTAACCGTTAAGCCTGAAGCGACCGTTTAGCGTTTAACCCCCGTGGGTGACCCAATTATTTGTAGAATTTTCTTTCCTGGAACTATTTCGCGTCTGGTGATTTTTGCCCTTTTTTGTTGGAACGAACAATACCTTTACATTGCACATTTAGTGTTGAAGTTTGTTTTTTTTGTTTTTTGGTTTGCTGGTAAGATGCTACATAAGCGCAGAAAGCAAGGTAAGATAGAGTGAAAAACACTAAGGAAGGGTAATTTAATTTGTGATGACATTAGTAAGATCTTTATCAGGCTGTGCTGTCCCTTCACTTGGCGTCGGGAATCGTTTCTTCTTTGATAGTCAAGTAGAAAGCATAATGACTGTGCCAAAAAAACACACACACACGCTCACAAACATAATTACATACGCACATACGTAGACAAACACACAGACAAGATTTGACGACCTTTGGGCGGTGTTAACATGGGAGCGGTACTAAGCAAGCGCATAAGCCACACCGGGACGAATGAGAGAACGGTTATGATGATGATGATGATGAAATCATACACCACGATTTTTGATGAATGATAGGAGCGGTTTTTTTGTGCACCCTGGTGCAAACGGATCAGGTTTCCACTGGGAAACTCCTGCGGGGAACTTGCATCGAAATCCATCATCCGTCCATGTGCAAGGAACTGCTCTTCTGGCACGACCATCAGGCACACCCAGCAAGATCCAGGCAATCTCGAGTTTAGTAACAACAACAGAAAAAAACGACCAGCCTGACAGGCCTCACATCTTGTGTGAGAATATGTTTGCAAAAAAAACGAAAACACTAATATAAAACAGGAACTGAGCGGGTGTTGTTGCACTGAATGCAGTGAAGTTGAAGAAATATGGTGACCGACAGGCATCTGCACCGACGAACAGGAGGGATGGAGATTGGAAGAATTTTATAATTTATAAAATTACCTTCATCCATATTCATCCTGTTCGACCGACAACATCGTTACAGCGACACAACACAACCACGAAAAGAAAAAAACACGGTGCCTCTACATCCCGGACCTTCGTTTCATCGGTGTTGTTTGATGATGGCCACCGGGGCGGATCCATATGGGACCGAAATACGGGACATCGTAATTGGTTGTAACATTCACTAAATATTTCATCGAGCAAAAACGAACTGAGGGAGTGAAGCCATCGGAGCTGAGGTTCCTTGAACTGGTTTCACCATCGCGCCATCGCGCCATCGCACCATCATATTGCACTCAACCCGCGCACCATATTTGTTTGTTGACTTTTATCCTTGCGTGTTCACAAATTGTGTTTGCGGAGCTTTTTATTTTCCCACCCCAACCACAAAGGCCCATCCTTCACTCCAGATGGGGTGGCTTGAGGATGGCAGGATCTGTTTTTGGGAGGAGCGGGGGGGTGGTATTCTTCCTTTTTGCAACTTCCTAGAACTCACTTGCTACTGCACTATTCCCGGCACTGGGAAAAAGTACTCGCATTCGTGCAGATTCCGGCAGCAAATATGAAATTTAATTAAATGTTTACATATCATACTTGCGCACAGGTCGGTCCCCTTGTGCATGGAAACCTCATCGTTCATAACAGTTCCCGTTACGTCCGCTTCTCAAACCGTGTCATTTGGTTCGCATTCCTTCCCGTCCGTTCAGGGCGAAGTAATGACTGCAACAACAACAAAAAAGGTGTGTCTCGAGAAAAGCCGAGGGTAATCGTGGAGGTCAAATGCCAACATCATCATCCCCGTGCTTCTTCCACCAGGATATGACATTTTGCATTCGAGCCGGGAAGCAAGGATTCAACAGTTTCAACCGATGAAATGGATGAACTGCAAAGAACGGGAGCAGTGTGGTGCACAGTGCCTGCCTCATCAATGAACTATGCATAATCCCATCCATCCACATCGTGCCACATCCTGTTTTGCTGGTAAATACGTTACAGAAGCAGAGTATGAGTGAGAAGGGAACAGAGCAAGCCTGTAGCAAAGGAGAAAGCTCACCTTCCTGCATACGGAATGCAACAGAAAAGTTTGGTGACCAATTTTTGCGCGGGAAGGAATTATTTGTTTTAGGTAAGTAATTAATTTTTAACAGTGACATATTTTAATTAAAATTTTGATGCATGAGGAAAACTGAAAAATATATAACTAAATGTGCAAAACAAGGAAATGCAATTAAAAATTATTATGATCAGCAAAGAAAAAAGCTTACCGTACATAAATAATAAAGGCTTTTTGGATAATTACCTGAAACGAAAACAATAAATAAAATAACATCAATAAACAATTGACAAAATATACGGATGTATGATAAAAAAACTCCAATCAATTAATTATTACAAATCGATTACGGAAATATGTAAAAAAACGGCATACCGAATTAAATAACTTAACATCGCATCTACACTAAAAGGGATACATTAAAGCAATGAAGTTCTTGGAACGATTCTAAAACGACACTTTACAAGCCATATAAATAATCTGCTAAACATAACGTTCCCCGGAAAAGTCAACACATACAATGAAACAACCATTTCTCCATTCCATTGCTGCCCCTTGCTTCCCAAACATTGCCCCATATCGTCGTTCCCATTCGTACTGTCGTTTTCAATGTCTCAAACAAAACGAAAACATAATATAAACTATGCTCCAACCCCCAACGGACTCCGAGTGGTTTGTTTCAACCAGAAGTTTATGTTGTGCTTCTGCCCGCACCAATTTTTGAGCATCAAAAGTTTGTGTGTTTGCTGTCTCTCTCCGTTACCTTTATTTATGTAATATGCTCCGTCTGCTACCGTACGACGAAACCCCGGGCCTTCGATTAGCTCACACACTCCCACAGCCCGAAGGATGTGTGGAGAGATACAGGCAATAACAAAAACAACAACAATCAAGTAAAAATAAAAACTCCAGCCCAGTTGATGGTGATGGCTTATGTTGATGATAATGTTTGGCCTGCGCCACCCTCCAAGCCCTAGTGTCTACCGGCTTTTGATTGCATCAAACGTTCGCCTTTCATCGCCCGCATCACATGTTCGCTTCCTTTTGGTTCGCTTCTCCGGCTTTCTTCCGAATCAAATTGATTCAACTTTAGCAAACGCGTTCAACGCTTCTGCCCAATCTCCCATTCTACCCAATCTACCCCCCTCATGCCGTGGTTGGGATAATTCCGGTGAGTGTGTTTATTTTTATTTATAATTCATTTAAGCTCCCTTTTCGCCTCGTTCGAGCTTCATCGATAATGCAATAATGATAAAAGCTTGAAGCTCCAGCGAAGCGTTGGTGCGTTTCTTTCCACCGCCTGTGCGGCACTTCCCGCGGGACAAAGGCGCACACCGGTACGAGAAATGTGGCATTTAACCGCCAACAGAAGCGATTAGATCGAGAACGTTAGAAGTCAGTTAACGCGGGAACGTCGAAAACCGCGACCTCACGCGGCTCCATCCCATACATGGCTCGCGCACGCGAATGCTTACGCTTACGAAGCGACCGTGACCCACCGAAAGGAATCAAATAAAATTGAATGATTTTTATTTTATTAGATATGGAGTTGAGGGAAATCAAATTATTCACAGCCCCAGCAACGGGTCTTTAGTCGGGCTCGTGGCGGTTTGGCGATTGTGTCTGCCCAAACCGGAAGATATTTCGTTCGAGCTCTGAAGCAACACATTAACGAACAACCAGCACTTCTTTACGCGCTACACAATCATCTTAAATCAAAGAGGATAATGTAAAGGAATAAATAAGAACCATGCTCTTTTTATGGGTGTTGTAGTAGCAATCCTTCATGCTCCGTACACCATCATCGTCCTGTACGAACGAATGCAGCATAAAATCGTTGCACTAAGCAGCGAGTAGAAGACGAACGGAGAACAACAAAAAAATAAGTACCCAACGATCCAGCAATTGTTTGCGAAAACTTTTGCCTATCGCACATCAAAAACAGGACCTTCCAACAGCCAAGCGCGCAACACGGCGCAGTCAATTTTGTATTCATGAGATTCACGAAGAAGATAATAAATGATCGAAGGAGGGCGCAGCGAGGTGGGTGGGGTGTGGTGCTGCACACCGCGCCCAGCTGGATAGTCGTTGCGTTTGAAGAGTGACATCACACTTCCGGTATCCCCACGGCTGTCGTTGCCCCGCCTGACGAACACGCTTTTCCGAGTGGGCTGATCGCCGGAAAGCTTGGAACGCACTCGAACCGGAAGCGATTGGTGAGGCCATTTCCTTGGCTTCCGTTTTTGAAGCCAACCGGTTGAATTGCGCCTCAGAAGCTCGGTTGAAGCAGTAGGATGATGCGAGATTTTTGCAGCACACTCACGCATACAAAAACGAATCATTTAAGCCACTGTATAATGAATCGATAAATTATTTGGAAATTTAAATTTATTACTCCAATAGTATTGCCATGTTTGCTTTTGTTATGATTTAAATTAAATTTTGTAATATTCGTTAATGTACTTAATTTAGCTCGAAGAACTCAATTATCATTTACAACCTGACACAAATTTTCCATCAAATACTGGAAACTACAACTCCATGTCTAGATAAACAATCACCAAAGGTAGTTGTTTGCTTATCAACTTCCAAAACTATTCCAAAATGTTATCCTTCCATCTACGTACCGCATCGCACATCTGCAGTAATCCCCGGAATGGCATTGAATTTTATCTGACTGTAACAATTTCCCACCCACCCTCAAACAAGCTCACAATGCGGGCCACAGAGCCTCGCCTTCTCATGCGAAGTGAATGTAAACGTCACCCGCCCGCCTAGAAAGGTTTAGCGGCAAACCCGAAAGGGATTCATTCAATAAGCGCAATCCAATCGAAAAGTTTTGATTTTCCTTTCGTACTTCAGGCAGGCTTCAAGTACAAGTGCAGCTCGGTATGATCCCGCTAAACAAAAGCACTACTTAATATCAATGTTGATAAACACCCACCCGGAAAACTTTGTCGTCCGCAGGGCGCACCAAACGAGACGAGTGAAATCTGTTTTTGGTCCCTTTGTTTTTTTTTTTTTTGCAACATTCCACCATCGTCGGGTCACAGAATGACAATGCCTGGGTAGTATAGTTTTCTCAAACCTTCCCCACCATCGAACTTCCTACCTTCATCAAAGGGCATCCTTTTTTCACCCGAAAGGGAAAGGAAAGCATCCAACTAGCTCCCCCACAACAACAACATCAACAAACACAGGAAAAAAAGCACTACCACTGTTTGTTCTACTAGAAATATATTCCCTATTTCTCTTTCAATCTCGTCCGTGCGTGCAGTTTGGGGCCTCTCTCTCGCCATGTCCCAACCTTCCAAGGCAGCAACCCGGAAGAATAACATTCCGATTTTCATATATTCACCCCAACCGATGACTTGCCTCTTTAACTCTTCCTCTTCCCATTTGTCTCCGGCACAGCCCAGGTCACCGAACGCAAAATGGGGTCGCACTTTTCGGCCGGGTTTGGTGTGGAGTTTTCCGGGCGAAAAGACAATGTTGCTGCTGCTCTTCTTCTGCAACGCAAGCATGCGGTGTCATACCGGAAGCAGAAGGATTGAATGTTTTTCCTAAGCCCTACTTACCCATCCACCATCACGTTGTCTTCCTCCCCTGTCATACGTTGCACCCAAACAGTGAAAGGAAGTTGGATTTCATGACTTTACCCCGTACGCTAAATCGTGCAGTCGAGGCTTCATGAATGCATGTCTGGGTGTGAGTATGTGTATTCGGCTAAGGATATGCTCACACAAGTTCGGATATGCTTCAAACAATAATGAAAGCTAGCGAAAAAGTTCCACCCCTTTGCGGGATGCGCCCCAGTACCCAGTGGCAACGAGCAGTTCAGGGGAAGATAAACACTGAGAGAGAGAGGTAAGAGCCAAATGGAAAAGGGGGCCAGGAAAAGCGCTAGAAACTGAATGCTAGAACAAATATTTGCCCTTCCATGCGATTGGAATATCACTGCCGAATGCAAGTGTGGCCCGCCAGCAAGGAAAAACCAACCCCAACAGTGAGACAGTGTTTGTTGAGATACGAAAACTGTGTTCTCGGTTGATTCTGCTTCATATTTGTTCCAGTTATTCGGTACCCTTTAGGTGTTCTTTTCTTTCTTCTTTTGCAGAGCTGGGACAAGTGCCTGGATGGAGCCATGTAAGAGCCATCCCTACATTACAACCGAATGCCTGTCGGCGCATCGAAACTGTACCGAACGAATAGAAGAGTGGTAAAAATTAAACGTAAAGGTACTGCCCTTTACTCCGTGAAGCAACATTGCAATCGTCTTCGTTTGGCAATTACTTTTCGGTTAACCCGTTTGATTCCACCCAACCAACCTCACGTTCAGCAAAGGCGGTGTAAAAACAAAAATATACATATTTTCTCATTTTATTTTCTTTGCCACTTTTCACCTTTTCCGTTTGTTGCGCCGAAGTTGGAAAAGGTCTTTGGCTGGAAGCAAAACAAAACCGAACCAAAGATTCAGCATATTGGTACTGTTTCGGCCGAATTTTGGCTTCCCCGAGGGAGGACAAGTGAAAAATTATATTCGTTCCAGCAGTGGAAAAATGAAAACACAAACCGATCCCGAAACTAAACATATCATTGTATAAAGCCTGCAAAAATTCAACCACTCGCTAGAAACGCGAAATCCACGGGAAAAGAAAAAAAACCCGATGGAATGGTGAGTCTACTTTACACCGACATGCAGGACCATCACACTAGCCTGCAGCTGTTTTCCGAGTCTGGATGGCACCGAACTGTGTGTGGTGTTCCGTATTGATTTTGTGTCCTTATTGTGCTTTCTCTCCTTGGTTTGATGTTTTGGAGTTTTTTTTTCGTTTTTTTTTTTTTTTTGTTTGCTAAACCCTCTTTTCATCAATTTCCCTAGATGTGTCAAAAATCGACTTTACTCGCCTGTCACTGGCAAGATGTGTGGAAATCTAACCCCACACTGAATTGCCCGTGCGTTTTGGGACCGTACATATGCTGTGGGGAGAAAGCGAAATACTTTCGTTTTCTTTGCGTTGGTAGGAAGCATGGCAAAAGCAAAAAAAAACCTTCAACACGAGGAAAACCCCATCAACGTACCCGTCTCTTGCTTCTCGGGATACGCTGCTGCGGCAGCAAAATATCATGTCAATGATGTCAACAATCGTGGCCAAAGTCATCGTCCACCCGTCCGTCCACCTTCCCACTTCCAATACCATCCCTGCAATTCAATGCCGTTGCCTACCGAAAAACCTAATTTCGTCCCCACATTCTTCGTTATCTCGCTGATATCGAAAAAGGGGTCGTTTCCGGTTTGTATCGTTTCGGGTTGCGTTTTGTCAGCTCCGGAAACCGTGCTCCTTGATGGAGCACATGGAGTAAGGTTTCGACAGTCTGGGGAAGAAGACTTGCCGGCAAATAGGCAAAACTTTCACTCCGCTTTTTACGCCACGCAGCACCAATGCCCGCGCACGATTGATGCCAAAGTTCATGGAAAACAGTCGTGGAGTCCTTGCCAAGTCGCACGCCTACACACGGCGGGAACAACATTCCGGCAGTCCCGGTCGATCCCATGGCATGGGGCAAGAATTTTATGTCACTTTTTTATTTCCTTTCTTTTCAACAACTATCATGGCGTGGCGTTCTGGCGTTTGGCTATCGGTGTTGTTCGATGGTGTGCAGGGCCCGCTGGCAATGCACGAACCTACGGCAAACACGCATCGTCTCGTTAATCGATGGGAAAATCGGAAAATATGAAAAACTTTTTCGTTACCCCGCTGCACCGTAACCAATGCGCTGTCACCTGCCTTCGGTCGACTATTTTATTTTTCTTCATTATCTTTTATGGTATATCCCGTTACGTGTTAGTATGTCCTTAGGAATGGTGCGTCCTGTTCAAGTTACCTTAGTTTCCCTACCCGTCGTGCGGGCTGTTTGTTTCTACTTTATGTTTTCAATTTTATTTTCTTCTTTCCCCACATCTATGTGTACTTCCGCCCGGTTCATCATTTCCTTCCCCGAATGCCTGACTCACGGGTAAACTCGGAAAGTATGGAACCATCCTGGCTACCGATTGGGGAACACCAAGTTTGAGTATCCCGGTGCACGGTTGGCGAAGAAGCATACCGAACCGGAGCACCTACCACGCGGAGCACGGCATGATTGAATGATCCATGGCATGCAAACGATGTGCTTCGGGATGTTCGTGTCTCTGTCGCAATTCGCTCGACCCCATCGTCGAAAACGACGCAACCAAGCATCTGGCATGCCGTTCGATGATCGTACACGTGTAAGTATGGGTGTGTGTGTGTATGCTTGTGTGCGGGAGAGAGACAGAATGGATTAAGCAAAATATTGAGCAAAGGCAAAAGTTTTCGTTGTAATTTGTAAACTTTCCCACAGTTCGGCGCTACTGCTTCCTTTCGCATTCTTGAAGCTTCTTGTGCATAGTCTCTTCAAAAGGTTAGGTGAATAGTTGAAATTATGTGTTGTTTTTTTCTACTTGCATCTTCTCTTGTACGGTAGAATCGGTTCACCTTCAAGAAGAAGTGCAAGGATCACGCCCTACCCCTCCAACTAGTCACTCACGTGGTTCACACTTTTCTGGAGAAGCTAGAAAATGAAAACAAACTAAACGAGAGCAACAAAACCACCCCAAGATGGCTGGTTAGTAGGGAGAGCGGTAAAACAAATTATGAAAGTGTTTCGATTTTATTTTCCCGACCGTGATGGAAAATTCCTTCCGGTGGCACTCCTTCGGCATTCCTCGCACACCTCATTGGAGCAGGAGGGTAACAAAAGTTGTACCGTCCGTATCTTGATCATCGCCATCGAGTGAAATCGTCACGTTGTATGTCACCGTGGTGGCTTGGTGATGCCAGTCGGGAATGGATGGGTGGAATAGGAGAATACACGAAAACAAACTGCACGAAATACCGGGCTTAAGTTTTTCCTACGCTGAAACTTGCTCCCAAACCTAGCGTTTGGGAGCTCGTGCATGAACGATACAACAACCTTGTGCATCGCCTTCCGCGTGTGTGTGTGTGTGTGTATTCCTCGTCAGTTCACTGTCTGTCTCTTGCTGCTCCCGTTCCCGTCTCTCTGCCTCTGGTTCAGGTTATTCCACCGCGTGGGACGCAAAAATTTATTACTATTTACTCAGGCATGCACGATGCCTTCATGTCTGGGCGCTATCAGCCGGCATCGGTTTCAGCCACTCTTCGCAGTCACCTTGTGGAAATAAGAAGTCATTTCGCTTCTTTACTGCCACCCCAAACCCGAGTGACAACAACTGCCAGCCTCACTATTGATCCAATAAATGGAACAAATCGTCACAAGCAAGATATGTCCCGGACCGGTCGGGAAATGACAAATTCGGAGTGTGATAAACCAAGAAATGGTTGATGGTGGTGGTTGTTGCAACGGCAAGAATATGTTTATTTCGGCCTTCGTCCCGGTGGAAGCAAAATTGCTAACAGAGCAATTTTTTATGCTCAACCTTCCTTCTTCGTTCGCTCTCTCTCTCTCTCTCTCTCTCTCTCTCTCTCTTTCTGTTTAGTCCTGGTTTCACAATCGATCACGCCCGTGGGGTAAGCGGCTTTTCCGGACCGCTAGCTGGTGCGTTCCACTCCTTCATGCAAGTGCGGAATGTCCACGTCACGTCAGATGTTGTCAGTTATTTTGTTTCATATTTTTGTATTTTGATTATGGCACACATCATCGAAAGTGAAAGTACCAGGGCGCCGGCTTGCAGGCGGTCTCGTTGAATGGGGAAAACCGAAAAATCCTCTCTTCAGACCTCTTGCCACACCGGTGATTCTGACGAAGGACGGACAGCTGCTTTTCCGATTATTCCTACAGTAGCGTGGATGGGATAGGATCGGGCGTAGACACGCATCCTTTCAAAAACCGCTTCCAAATAAAACAGAAATGATGGAGTGTTTATTGTTCAGAGGAGAGAACAAAAAAAAACAAACAGCACACAAGGCACATAGAACCTGGACTCAAAAAGACTTTGTGTTCCTTCGTGCCCTTCCATGTGCTGTCCTTGTGGTACTGAAGCTGAGGAAGATTTCAATCATTTTTAGTACCTGTTTCATTCCTCTTTCTCTTCGCAAGCTTGAATGCTTTTTGCAACACCCCTGAAAACATCGACGAACAAACACACAGCTCTAGCGAATGGATATGATGTGAAAAGTATATCACCTTCTTCCCGAACCCACAGCGTAGCGTAGAAAGGATATCTTTTTTTCTAATAAAAATAAATCGTTCACCTTTTCCCATACACTCACCGGTGGCGCAGCAAATGAAATGTCTTTTTATGCATCCGGTATGATTTAAATAAAATACTTCGTTCTATTTCTTTTTTTTTTGTAGCCCGTTTACATCAACCGGATTCAGTTTATCCGGAAGCAGCAGGAGTAGAAATTGGTGTTTACGATCGTTGAAATTAAACTTCGCTATCGGGAATATAATTCGAAATTGCATTTTTAATACCTTTCACGCTTTCTTTTTCACTTTTCGGGATTTCGTTAAGCAACGGTTCCTTCAAATTCCTGCAAACCGTACAACCGTACCACCGGAAAAGGCCAATCCGAGGCATTAAGCAGGCGATGGGTTTTTGGAACGAGATGAAACGGTATCGGGTACGGGACTAAATTCGACACGCTCATTCAATGGTGCTGTAGAAAAAGGCGATATCCCCGCACCGAAATTCCTTCAACCATTCCCTTCTCCCCAATCAATGGTTCCAAAATCCTGACAGTTTCTTTACAACAACCATGCAAATCCCAACGTCCATCGCATTCAAATGAGAGCGAGAGAAAAATCAAACGAAATTAAATTAACCATACATTTTCCATCCCTGCACCCATCACAGGCACCAAGCGTTTCTGGGCGGCTTTGCTTTTGTTGTCCCCCGCCAGCCAACTTATTGTCCCTCATTTGCCTAAACCGGTTCAGTTTTGTTTTGAACCACACCGAGCAATCGCAAACGAACCAAGGGAAAACCACCCAACATAGGAAAAAGGGGCAAAGCAATGAAAATCGGTTCGCTTTTCGTGCAATCGGAAAAAAACTACAACCCCGGTACGGGGCAGGTCCTGAAAGCGATAAACTCAAATAGGATTTTCCATTTTCCAGAGTCGACCGCACCGGCCAGGAATTCCGTCTGCCGATTCCATGTTCTAATCCTTGGGATGTGAGTCCTAGCTCGCGATTCAAATTTCTTTCGGTGCTGGGTTTTTCCTCGCCGCTGGTTTTCCCACATTGCCGGTTTTTTTTTTTTCGACACGAGCACATTTTTATTTCATTTTTATGGCCAATTTTATTTTACTTTCAAATGAAAATTCGAATTTCCACACCTCCACCACTCGTAGCGGATAACCAGACATGCT
>KI422512.1:0-29408 GCA_000473375.1 Anopheles culicifacies
AAAAAAAAAACAAACACACATATATTCCGATGATACAAATCACACACAACTGATAAACGGAACCACAAAAAATAAAAACAACTAACCAATCAACGCTCAACACACAATCGCACCGTCGATCATAACGTCCACCGATGTTCGGATCGTCTGAAACTGTACTGAACTAACAAAAAACACACACACTAACGCACACTACAAACACACCGTCGTGCCTCGATCGTATTGGTGGGGCATGTGGTCGGTGTTCTTTTTTTTCTATGACCTTTCTTCACTCCTCTTCATGATCCATTTATTCGTTTTCCGTTGTACGATCAATGGAATGACGTCCACGTGTGACATTGACATTGGCCGCCATGATGGTGGAAATATAAAACAAACAAACGTCACACATCTCGTGCTACTGGCGTGCGTTTCGCATACTTTGCGTTATGCACAAACTCTACCCAAAAACACACACGCAAATTCACACATACAACATTTCCCACACACACACACAAATGCACGTAATTCGTACACAGCGTACGAAGTCGTGAGGCGGATGTGTACGTCACAGTTGCAGATCAATCTGTTCATGGTAGATCATGTGTGTATGATGGAAAGTTCTGGCAATGGCCATATGTGTTTCTGTGAGGAAGATATGTGTAACTCCAGTCCCTCCAGCTTGCTCACCGCAAACCATCACCGGCACACCGTGCACATGTGCATCGGTAGCGTGCTAGCCGTGTACTTGCTACAGCTCCTCCAGCGAGTCTTTCGGTAAAGCGTGTTGGGTCGGTACAGGTTAACCGCCAACGACCCAACAGACAGCATCTGTCACTTGTCCCGCATTCTTGCCCCGATCCTTTTGTTTCTCCACCCCAGCCCTGCCTGCGCGAGGACCTGTGACAGATAGCTGTTAAACCGGCGCCAGACAATGAAAGACTCGCGTACTCGTTCGTATTATTATCCCGCTTTAAGCGCACCACGCTCGCCTCTTTCTTATATGTTCCTTCCGAAATCAGTTCGATCGCCGGTTCACTCGTTCGTAATGTAATGTCACTTTCGTTACCGCCACCACGCAGGCTGAAAAGGGACACCACTGACACACCATATTAAGGGCGTCCTCCAACAGTGTACAGCCACGTGCACAAGGGATGTCAGCTCTTGTGACGCCTGAAGGACATCACACCACTACCACACCCTTTCCAGCATTCCCAATATCCCAAAAAAAAAAGACAAAACCATATCCCCCAACACAAGGCACGGAATACTTCCACTTGAAACAAACCCGCTCCAAAATAGATTCAAGGATGTGAGTGAGGATCCTTCAGCAATCGAACGGATTCATCACACTCTCGCATAGCCCCACGCGGCATACGGGTATAACTCAAGCCAACGTGGAAACTATCTCGTGGAAGATCTTTCCGAATTTCACCGTTCCTTTCACATTGCGTTCCAAACAAACAAAAAAAAAAAAACCATTCCACTCCATCGCTACTCTAATATACATATATTGTTCGTTTATTCTGTTCTTTTTCCCTCATTCATGTAAAAACAAACATAAAACTTTTATTCTTTTCTCCCTTTTTTGTCCTCCCTCCATTTTTCCTCCTCAACAAAAAAAAAAGCTGCACCGAATCGATCATTGGGTAGAGAACGTTGAGTAGTTTGAGTTTCTTTAAACCACTCTTTCAGGGCTCTAGTTTCTTTTCTTGCGTTTGGTTAGTTCCTATCAATTTAGCTAACCAAGTTTTGCTCCAACTCTAAACTGTTTTGCGTTACAATGTTATCTTACTTTTGCCCTTTTGGTTGGTTGTAGTAGTTAGCGATAGAGTTGATTTGTTTTACGTTTTGCAATTCAATTCTACTCCGTATTTCTCTGTTATTTGAAATCTTCTCTTCTATAATCGGTTGCGGTAGAGATGTTAATAGCGATATTTCCAACTATAAAGCTTTAACCCATTTTCATGCTCATCAAACTATGCCTGTAGTATGGAGGCACCGTTGAATATGGAAGAGCGATATTGTCACCTTTTGCGCATCCTAGCTTTAAGATATTATCGAATCACGTGTATCGAGGAATTTAATTAGATTTAGACGATCTTTACGTGCATCGTCCTGACCAAAGCCTAACCTACATCATCATCCCTGGAAGGAGGTTCGGCAAATTTTTGTAACCCCCTTCCAGCAACATGTTATCATGCGCTAGGAAATGTGCGTAACACATTTCTGTGCCAGTAGAGTAGATAGGAATAAAGAACCTTAAAGCCGGTACAGCCATTTGGAAGTTACCATTCCCGCTCCAAAGCAAACCACAATTTAAACTCGCACTTACATGCCGGCAAGAATATCGTTCGATATTAAGCTGGAAGCTCCACAAAGGAATGGTTGTTCCGCCTGTGGGTGGAAGTGTGACACTAAAGAAACAGATTCCATGCATGACGCATTCTAAACTAGTGCAAAGACGACTACTATCAGCCTGTGACTGTGGTGCATCATTGCAAATTCTGATTCTCTCTCCTCTCCCTTATCGATTTTGTGTTTATTCCAAACAATTTTGGTTTTGGTAGAAAGTAATAATTTATTTTCCACTCGGAACGACGATGAATCTCATGTACATAGCGTATGAACTCGTACTCCAATACCTTGCCCACTAGCGCTACTAGTGACGCGTTCACGTTTTATAGTGGCTGGTTTTATTATCTTTTTTCTCTTTCCGATATTTAATAGTTACGAGTGATAACAAATACTTCTAACTTTTAATAAGTTTTGTTTTTAGATTTTTTTGTTTTACGTTTAGTAGAAGCATGATAGGCATAGAGAAAAAGTTTCTACTAACACACTCAGTCACTAAGTCTTTTCATTGTTCACTACTAATTCGGGTTTTCTTTTCATCATTCTTAGATTGTACTTTCGTTTTCTTTCTTTCCACATTTCTCTTTCTCTCTAACATTTCTCGAGTTTTCTACTAAAGCCTAGATATGTACTATACCTTTTCTCGTGTTTCGTTTTCTAGTTTCACCTTTACTAGTTGACCAGTTGTTTACTACGTTCTGCCGTTTCTCTTTTATTGTCTTGTTTTTGTTTTTTTTGGTGATTGTTTTTGAAAGTAGTAACGCGTTTTTTCTTTTTAGTTTTCTTCTCTTTACTAATTCCTTTATGTAATAAATTTCGTTTTCCCATCTCCTACTCCCTACTTACACGGTCCTTGTTACCATTTTTTCCAGCTCCTTCCATGTAAGTGAAGCGTGTCCTTTCCTAAACTTTGATCATCTTTATTGATCGTCCTCATGATATCGCCCCCTTTGATAGTCTAATCCTTTATCCTTTACATAATAAAACATATACACACACACAAACACAAAAAATCCTCTCTTAGATAGCGCATCCCGAGTTAAATAAAGTTTTTTCTATGCTCTACACCTGCTACTACCTTAGAGAGCTACCTTAGACGCCGTTTAGTTCATTTTTGAGCAGTTGTAGACAGTACGTTTTTGATACGAAAGCACAGCAATAGTTTTGCAGCCACGTTTGCTGTATTGTGAAAACTGCAAGCGCCCAGAAGGGAGAAAATAAGAAAAGTAAAAAAAAATGTCATACATAAACACACTCAAACACACACACTCTCACACAAACGCTCATTCGCTGTCGAATCGAAATATGCTCGAAATGATGGATGCTAATGCAGTGCGATAGATAGATACAAATTTATATACATACTTTGTGAGAACACACCTACACACTCATGGCGTTGGACGCCAGAAGAACCAAACCCTACTCCGCACGCAATGGGGTGGGTGAAGATAGTGAACCGTGCCACCCACCCAGCGTAAAGCAATAAGAGACGTAGAATGCGTAATTCTTGATTCATCCTATCGCCATTTTAGTTTGTTCGTTTAAGCGATCCTCTTTTTGTAAACAATCATTAAATGCACCGTTGTCATCGGGTCGGTATAATGATGTTTTTTTTTTGTTTGAATTTTGCCCTTCCATCCCTTACGCCTGTGTAAAGAACAGAAAAGCTACGTAAACAAACAAACGGTGGTGTACATTGGTGCACGTAAATATACTATTTTTTCTGTAGTATACTAGGTTCTGACACACTCAACTATCAAACGCTTGAAAAAACGCTTCACAAAGTGTGATAAATCGCTCGTTTAATTTGCAGAAAATAGGTTTTCGAGTCATCTCTAGTATTTTGTCTTGTTTCTCTAAAATGTTAGCAACAAGTAAAATTATATTTATTGACATCAACATACTAAGCGTTTCGTGAAGCGTTTTTAATGGCTGCGTTTGACACGTTAAACGTACAGTACGTTAAATTGAAACCCCGTTGAAAAAAGGCAATTAAATTCTACATTCTTTTAATATTTACATGTTTTTCTGCTTCATTATGTACAAAACAAAAAACAATCCCTTCCTAAGGCGCATCTTGCAATAATAATTCTCATTCGCAACACAGTTTACAGCTAGAACCTTATATTTTACATTTGTTTTTCTTCGCTGACAAATAATGATAATCAAACACAGCGAGCACCCAGTGCCCAGTGTCGTCAAATAAAGACGAAACAGAAACGGGTGTTTCGTTTTGCACTGAATGCTGTGCGTTTCTTAAAGTGAACAATAAACACTCAGTAAACAATTAAAACCCAAGTACACGAGCAATAGCAATACTACTTCACATATACACACTCACACACAATCGCGCAATAGATCGAAGGTTATGGTTCTTTCTGAATCTGGGCTTCTGTGGCCCGGATTTGTGAAAAAGATATAAGAATCGAGAGGGAAGAGGGGAAAAATATTGTGACCGGGAGATATGGAGGGAAGATAGATTAAAATAGCACGCCATACCATGGCGGAAGGTGGCGATCGTTAATGTCCAATGACGGTGTGCGAGATAGCATCGGATGAGAAGATCTTATGAGCTTTTTGACGCGTTTAAATCAATAATAAAATGCGAAATCTAACACGATAGAAAACCACACAATAAGTAAATGATGCCAGACCTGTAAAGCGTAATTATACAAAGCCCCGAAGGGTGGATATATTTTTCAAAAATACGAAAATGTTTGATTAAAACTCTCAACACACACACACAAACTCACATAAATACACAGAAACCCTTGAATCGATGAGCTATTATCTATAATTATCAGCTTAGAATGGAAATGAGGTTACATGTTTTCCAACTCATTATGCTAAAAGTTTTCCTATTGCTTTACAGCTTTTCACTCAACAAGTTGAGTTGGTTGGTTGGTTTGAGAAATATTATCCTTGAAGAGGCGGCTTTCTTATAAGATTATTGACTGCTTGTGCTGTTTCAATACGTAACATGGGAAATGGGGAAGAAAATTTCGTTATGAAATATTGAATTTTGCCCCGAGCAGTTGCGGGAAGTGGGAAAACCTTTCCTACAGCCCTGTAAAGGTCACGCATTACGCCACGTACATGCTGCTTTGAGTTTTGATGCTAAAGTTTTCAACATAAATTGCATCATGGTAAATATTGTTTTAAGAAAGACCAAAGACGTTTATCTACTTTTGCCGCACACCAAGAAGAAGCTCACAGTTCAAACACACTACCGTCTAGAGATATGTGCAAAATATCCTAAACACAACACAGAATGGAACATTTGTATGGAATTTTCTACCCTTAGGGAAGGAAAAACACAAGAATTTAAAAACTCATCAACTGTAGTATGTAAATCATCTATCAACCATCCAAGAATGGTAAAACACAAGCTCCTCTTCCCGTTGGTAAAAAAGAAGGTTAAAACAAAAATCAGGATAATCTATTTAAATGGGTCGTACACATCGGTGTGAGTCTGTGCGTAGCCGTCTTTCCGGAAAGCCTCGGAATGTCGGAAATGTCGATTGTTTCGTGAGAATCTTGGTGCTTCACACCAAGCAAACCAAGCATAACTGATAAAAAGATTATGAGAACGTAAACTGAAGAGTGAAAGTAGAGTAGATTCTACCCTTGATATGCTTCTGTTTTCGCCGTACTTTTATACATTAACCGTTTATTGCAAAACTCGCTTACCGCTCCGAGTGTAATGTGGTTCCATCCAGAAGAGCGTACGGTTCTTTGAATGAGCTTTAGAAGATTCGCGAAAAGAAGATATAAAACTATTTAAAAACAAATCGAACAAAACATTATCAGTCTTTATGGTTTTACGTTGAGTATGTGTAGTTACAGCTTGGTTGATAAAGAAAACTTGTTAGTAATGTTGAAAAATTAAAAAAACCGAATTATGCCCAAATCGGAAAACGTTTAGCATTTGAGGGGTGTAAAGGAAAAAAAAGATGAAAAAAAGATATATAAAACAGAATATACAATTTTTTGAAATTTTTTAAGTATCGTTACTTAAGCGCAGGGCATATTGAAGGAAAACTTAAAAAGAGCAAACAGTGCGAATGAGAACAGCGTGCATCCAGGATTAGATTATTTTAGATGAGATACTTTTCGAAAAGATACGAAAAAGAGAACATACACTAACGAGCCGTAAATCAACAAAATGGAAAACCCCAATAATCTTGTACAGTTTGTGTGCGTCCAACAAATAGGAAGAATTAGATAAAGATACCAAAAAATCAAGCTGAAACAACCAATAAAAAGAAGAAAAAAACAAATTCAAAACACAACAAAAATGGCAGACAGCATAAGTGTAGTAAAACAGAAAACAAAGGAACACAACACTAACAGACGAAACGTGTGAACGGTACACGAAATTTAGCGTATGATCAATAATAAATGCAGCTATATTTAACTTTGGATTATGGGTTTGTGTGCTGATTATTTCGTTTCCCCCATTAACAAGAGTGCATGTATTGAGCTGGGAACCAGTGTTCGGCTTGTTAATTGCATATTTTTAGAAAAGAAATATTTTACACAAAAACAACCCACTACAACAGCAAAACATCTTTTACACTCACAGGAAAAGTGCAATAATGTTGCCCATCAAAACAAAACAAAATAGCTTCCTTGTACGTTTATATAATTTTCTTTTACTTCCCCTCTCCGTAACATTCTTTCTAGAGGAGATTCTCTTATTAGCAAAATTAATAAGCCTAACAAAAAAACCAACAATGGAGGCGAACCTTCAGATAGGAGCGTGTACTCCTAATGCTCTTTAAATTAGTCTATTATTTTCCATCTTATTTCACACACACGCATAAATGTTCTACTTGTGCTTCGTGCTTTCTCGACTAACAGAGTCGTTTGAGCAATATGCTTGCCAAACACTTACTCGTACAGCAAAGCATTGAAATGCCTTGCTTTGCTCATTTAGACGGTTACATTACTAAATTGCTTTCCAAACTAGCGAAAACCAGACACACTTTCTAACAAACTTAAAAGTAAAAGTGAAAAAATGGAAAATAAAGCCATTTAAACAAAGTAAAACAAGTATCCGAACAAAATGCACCGACAGTAGAACAACGACGGCCATTACAGTGGCAAGGAACAAAACTTTGTACTAAAAACGAACCAAAAACCAAAAAGCTGAAATATTGCATGCTTTCCGCGATCATATCGAACTGTCGTCGCTTTGTTATGTTAGGCTTCTGCTGCAAAAGCAAACCAATTTATCTTGTAAGCTTACAATAGCTTCGTTTTTTTTTTTATTATCAATTATGGCTTCATTTCGTTTGAATGTGTGTATTGCGTAAACTGTGCACATATGCCTATTGTTTTATAGTGTTTTTAGCTTTCTCTTTTATACTACTAGTCGCTTTATTAAACTCTGCTGAATGTGTTCTGTTTTCATGTGTGCTTTGTTATGTGTGTGTGTGTTGTTTGATTGTTGTTACTATGAAATGTTTTATGTGTTTCATGCACGTGTTCTATTGCTTAAATGTTTTATTCTACATCTTTAAACTCCCTTTAACAAAATAATGTTCTCAAAAAACAAACATAGAGTTTCATCGCAATCGTGTCCGTTGTTTTATGTGATTTCCTTTCTTATGTACTCTCTCGTTTTACTCTCGTTTGTATGCGGATGGAATCAAAACATGTACGCGAGGCTTAGGTCAATGTTTTATCTCTTACTTTTTTATCCTTTCTGTGTTCTTTCCCGAGAGTGCTTCGATGTCGGTTTGCGTTGTACACTGTACTCTTCCATCCTTCCTCGTTTCTCCCCCGTACTTGTTGACTTATGATTTATTTAACGTCCGATGGGTACCTTTCCGTTTCCCTACCAAAGGTGCACAAAAGGGCCAATTATTCCGTTGTACCCTTTATCAGCCTTTCGCTCTCTCTTCTTTTTTTCTTTATGTACATTTTCCACCATTTTATAGCGAACTCAACGACTATACATACCGAACCTTTGCATCGTACAAACATTACGCACACTCACACACCTTCTTACATTGCTCCTCCTTCCAGTTCCAAGATACAAACAAAACATTTCGATAATATTACATCGACTGCCAAGGATGTGTTGGTTTTTTCTCCTTTCCATCCCAAAACGTGCCTTTTGCCCTGTTTGTACCGAATAATGGCAGCCTCCGTAAAGCGAAATATCCTACATAATTCAATTGCTTGGCAATTTAGTCGATATTTTGCTGTCTTATCAATACCGTTTCCAGCAGGAAAGGTTAAATGTGGAAGCTTAATTCAAAATGCTGAAGAACGACCTTTTATCCTTAGTACTACCATGGAATTAAACCGACCAGCTATCGAAAGGTTACCTTTGCTACCTTTCAGATGATACGTTTTTATTGTTTTGCAAAGATAATATTCGTTCAGAAATGAAATGTCAATGTGCCGGAGGCTGGCAACCCACCAGTACCATACCACACGATCACAATCCTAATGCATATTGTTGTAACCATTCGTTCAAAGATTCATTCGCTATATTTCTTCTGTTTGAGTTTTTTTTTTATTCGAAATCATGCATAGTGCAAAAACAACAAAAAATCCTTCTCAATATACGCCTCTCATACAAACCACCAGGCGTCTCCATCGGATTGCGTCAAGTACTAGGCGTCTCCATTGAATTTCACAAAGAAACAAGGCGTCTTCATGCGAAATAATTCATGCATCAGAAAAGGACGTTTCGAAACGGGGAAAATTGTTAGCTAATGCTAAGACACCCGGTGCGAAGTACGAATATCGACCTGGAACACGTTTCCCCATCGAATCATCCGAACTGGGTCAATTGGAAACGATGTGTGCTGACTTAGCTAGCTCACGGTTAATTGCACCAGTCTCTTTTCACACTACATTGTATTCAAGCCTAGACCCAAGAAGAAGCCTTATTTCAACAGCTCATTAAATGCAGGAACGGGCATGAATGAACTGTTTCTGCAGCACCGGCAGATTCGTTTTGTGAGTAGGTTGCTAAAGTTTTTTACACGATGAGTACCATTCAAAACATAACTGTGACGATGCAGGGCTTTTGCAGAGCATGCAGAGGGGTATGATTTAACTGTAAGCGAGCTGAACTCGTGCGTTTTTAAATTCGGTTCGTTAAAACTTGTTTTAATTTTTTTTTTCACTTCAAGCGTTCTCTACAAAAGAGACTAATTAAATCACAAAATAGCTTAATAATCACGTTTCTAAAACATATTTCCCCATGAAGAACGCCTTGTGGTAGTGGTTGAGTACGATTTCTACAACTTTCGTTAAAGAAACCTTACACATTACATTCTTTCAAGCAACGCACAAAGGTCACGAAAAATGGAAAAGCAAAAAGAAATCAATTTCCTTCTTGGAAGTCCATTTCCTGCTTTCATTACATGTTTTTCGTAACGCGTGTTTTTTTTTCTTCGTTTTTCTGCTCCACTACCAAACGAACGTGCTAAACTTAATTTTCCACATTACAGTACGTTATATTCGTAAGCTCAGGCAAATTATCCGTGGAAGAAGGTAAGCGAATGAGTCTTTGGCGAATATTTTCTCAGGGAATGGGTTTTGTTTTGGCAAAAGCGAGCGAGCGACCGATAACCGGGTAACGACTGTGATTGTAGGCTAGTACATGAATTTTAAAACGACATGTGAAGGCAATAAAAAGTATGAACAGAATGGGGCATGCAAAACTGAGCGGCAGTGAAAACCACAAAGACAAAAACCATTCAAGGTTTGGTAACTAATCGCATTAAAGGATTGGGTGAGTGTGGGCTTACAATTCGTGGTACTTGTGGGTCAGCTTCCGTGCCATTTGAGTGGTAACTGGACTCGGTCTGTACGTGGTGATCGATGCTTTACTTCGTTACAGTTGAAACAAAAATTACCAACACACACACAAACGCACTACCACCATACGAACCGGCAACGAATTGAATCGAATCGAACTGAAACTTGGAACAAGCCCCCCTAGCAGTACGAAGTGTCCAATTAATGGCACTCTTGATTGAAACACATATTTTTCTCACAAACGATGCCAAAATAAATGTTTTGGCCCGATGGACGTACAGATCCAAACCGCATGAAAAGCATTCCAACCAACAAGCTGCGTTTGTTTGCTCGTTTGGCAAATGGGAAGCTGCTCGATTCTATGTTTGATTGATTTATGATGGCAAAACTGTTTAACCGTTCATTTAAGAGTGTTCATCAGCTTAAACATAAAGTCGAGCAGCTCATGTACGCCCTCCAGCTACAGCTTACAACGTAAAAGGATGGAAATGTGCTTTCTTCTGCGATAACACACATATGAAAGCCAATGCTACGATATTTTTTCTCATAGACAACCGCAATGATCTACCGTGAAACGTTTAGCTCGAACCTAGCTTATAATTTATGGCAGCAAATGAGAACGCTTTCCTGCAAAGCAAATCCATCACAACTCGACCGAGCTAAACCGAACGAAACTATTGTTAGATGCAGTGCATAAGTATACAGCAGGACGTATTTTGCAACATTACGACAGGCGTCCATTGCGAACGTTTCGTGGGAACGTTGAACGCCGGAATTTGACCGCAGATTGTTAAGTGTATGAAAGGATACAGGATAGAGCAAGTAAGCAAACATTTCGAATGTAGGTTAACACTCTTCACTCTCTTATGTAGCCATGCTCTGGGTGTTTTCCGCCATGCACACAAACACACGTGAGCGATCTACTTGGTCAATTTTCCTTTGTAATGTCAATACTAATATGGTCAATTTTGATTTATAAACGATTGAGAAAGCGAACGAAACGAAATTCCAGCAAAGGAAATGATGCAAAATTACGTTATGATACAATTAGAAAAAAAAAACAAAAGAAAACTCTTGATTCACCTTTAGGCTTCCAGGTTACAGAAGGGCAGAAATAGAAGCAGTTACTTATAGGCGAGGCTTTGCAAGTTAGAGTGAAGCTTTTTGTTTATTACAATACAAAAGCACAGCAGGAAAACAAAGAAAGATTGTTTTGTAAATAATTTTAAATTACCAGTCCCCGAGAAATGCATACCGGAAGGTTGGCTTTGTTTTTAATTGCTCATTCGGGTAACGATTGCAGTGGTTGTAGGAAAAAACAAAAACAATTGTGTGCAAAAAATATCATTTATTCCTTTTGCAGTTCACTGAAAGCGATCGTTACTAGAGGATAGTTTAATTCTGTTAAATATTTGATAGTGAAGCAAAAGGGCACGATAACGCTCGTAGCGGGTTTTTAAAGTAATAACTTCCACGGATCGAACGCAAAGCTGGAAGTGAAGCAGAGCTCTTATAAGCTAGTATTAACTTAGTATATAAACTGTATATCAACACGAGCCCGAGTTGCAAAACTCAGCCCAACATGCTTTCCTTGCATTATCCCGAGGAATAGTTGCACGAACGGTTAGGAGGAAACAAGAACAGAACAAAAAAAACTAAAATTAAATTAAATAAGCAGCAAAAACACGTAAATTAATAAAAACAAAACACACACAGACAGACACACACAGAAACACACCATTTTGAATAAACATAAAAGCTATAAAGTTACGAAGTAATATTTCTACACAATTCGATTAAGCTGAGTCGCCGTGCTGAGCTGCTTGCATGGGCGAATGCGTTAAAAACTCTCTCTCTATTTCTCTCTTTCAAAAGACACGTGTTTCTACTTTGACTCTTTATCACGCTGTCGGAGCTTTAACGTTTGAATACACAAAACAATAGGGAAAGAAAGCAGAACAAGGTAGCAAAACTAAATAATGAAAACAGATAAACAGAGAAAAGATAGGGTAAGCGGAGCTGTAACGCAAAAAAAAAAAGAAAACAACACACGGAAGCAATTTGTCTTAGCAGCGTAAGGGTGCAACAACAGTGCAGAAGGAGCAAACAATAGTGTGATTGCAGTGAGCGATAAATAAATGAATGTTTCTTACCCTGTTTATCCCTCCCAAAAGCATCCCAGTGGCAAGGTGAACTGCATCCCCACATTCACCGTTATTATAGTGGGCCGAACAATACTCCTCAAATAAACGTGCATCAGCCATTGTGCAGCCAGGAAAACAATAAACGTTTTTAAAAGCAGCCAACGGATGTGGGATCAAATAATTAATTTAACGCTTTCTCTTTATATGTATCTCTTTCCTTTACACGTGACTTCCCTGACGATACAAAACGAAGACATCTCCCTGTGGCCACTTTCAAGTCCTTTCTCTAGTACAACTTTTTGCTTCTCACTGGCTCTTGAAATGCCATTTGCATTCCCATTCCCCTCAATGGATGGTGACAAACTAACTAAACCACACACACACACTCGTACTCGTACACGTACACCTACAGAACCAATGTACAAGCTATCCTCCAAAGCAAACGGAAAAGTTTAAATCAAATTTGTGCTTGAATGTTTGTTTACCTACTGTTGTCTGTTTTTTGGTTTGTTTCATTTTGTGTATCGAAACCGTACATCTATTTTACAGTTCTAGAAGTATTATTCCGTGTCGATGTCGTGTCTCGAATAGAAACACTTTTGTGGCAAACATAAAACAAAACTAAACTACTTCCCGTATGACTCCTTTCCCTCTTTGTCTGACTTTTTCGATGTCTGTTTTTCTGTTTTTGTTGACATTCAATTATCAGGGAAAAGTTAATGAATTAATGCATACACACCAACACACTGCATCATGTCTGACTGACATGTTCATGTCTGATATATGTGGAACTGTTTAAGATTATGTACAAGCTTTGAAATTGTGCAATGGTCCAGTTAAGTTCGTGACGTTTCTCTACAAAACCTAAACTTAGTATATTTTAAAAGCATCTAAAAATTTGTGGGACGATAAAGACTTCCCATTTAATTTTATTCCATTTTTATACTAATACTAATTGCCTACGATAAATTTAAACAATTTTACTTCAACTAGTATACTTTCGAAGTGCCATCTGTAGTGAAACGTCATGAATTAAAACAGCGAAAACACATTTTTAAACAATGTTGCGATCTGGAAAGTAATCCCATGGTCCTTAAGTTCCCAATAAATTATTTATTTTGCCCTCTCTGTTAGCAATACTGGTTGACAAAGTGCAACCAAGATCAGTGATCGAATCTTTTCCACCGTACACAATCACACAACACTTTGCTCTTCCCTTTTATGTGTTTCGATAACTCGCGGAAGCAACAATATTTTCAAACGGCTGAAAGCATCAATATTTCAGCAATAAAACATAATAATGACAAACTATCGTACATGACGGAGAAACAGCTAAAAACTTAGTGTAAGTGTAAACGTGTATGTTTTTGTGTGTTGAGCTAGCTGAAAGCAACAGGATAATCCTTTCTTTAAACCCACTTTCAACAGTCTCTAATGAGCTTTGCACTTGTTTCGACTATTTCTTTTAGCTCTCAGGCTCAAGTGCGCGCGATTTTTCTTCCTCCTCTTTCTTATACGCTTTCAAGTTTCTTTCTTCTGCCCTTACCACATGTACGCCATCATTTTTGCGCTCAAGAGCAATTCTCTCCGCGAGTGGATAAATGAGCTTTGTTTCTTGTTATCTATGCTCCTCGATTGCAACTGCTGAATAAACTTCAGGAAAACCTCCCAATCGCGAAACGTGGAAGATGAATCTAAAACTGTATTCCTTGAAAGCCATATTGGTGGTGGATGCTTTTGTTTTTCTGTTCCTCCATTCCTATGATTTCGTAAACGGCATTAATTCTACTTCTAGCAGAACTTATCTGACGCCCGGATCCGAAGCAGACAGATGATATGACGCCCTGAGCTGAACAGAAATGAACCGGAACAATCAATGATCGAGTTTTACCACATACCGTGGCATAAATGATTGCAATAAAGATTATTATGTTTGTTTTAATACTGATAAATAAGTGTCTCATGCTTCTGCCTACATTGATCCGAAATATTTGAGATTCATTCAAGAAATTTCAAAATAAATCGCCGAAATTTACACAGCACGTAGAGAAAATGAAATGCTCTATTTCAATCCGAATTTTGCTTACATGTTTCTCGCCGAAGGGTTGTCGCCTAATCAACAGTCATGTTTGCTGGGTTTGTTGTGTTCAACTGCGAAACATCCAGGTTGACATCCGACACATTCATATGATAGGAGGAACCCATCACATCCAGATCGTCCTCATCTTCGTACATTTTCTTCATACGCTGTTTGTAGCTGAAAGATTAAGACTTGACGTAAAGCAATCTCGCTCAGTAAAAATTATAAACTTCCACTTACATCTGGCTGTCGGGATTATTCTCTTGATTGCGACACTTTTCGAGCTTTTTCTCTAGAAACCGTACTCGATCCTTTGGCGGTAGTTCGATGGTACGCACCATAGAACGAACTCTTCGTACGGCCTCGATTAGCACGGGAAGCTTATCTTTGGCCGATCCAAAAAGCGATTCCGTAACGTAGCTATCTAAATTTTCCTGCTCTTTACTAGCGGCATGCAAGACGGCAGCGAGAGCTATCTGTGATGGTGCGTACATCAATGGCGCATCGGTAAGAAATGTTTTATCGATGAAATCTTCAATACCCGGTCGCAAACGGTCCGGATTGCTCATATTGCATCGAGTCTGAAAGCGATAAACATATTAGGTGATTGAAACGGATCGCCTTTTTGCAGCTTACCTTTATGTCTATCAGAAATCCCTCTATTGGCCTCATCGGATTGTGTATTGTTAGGTAATAGTTTAGCTCCTGCATTAGCAACAACTCGTTCGAAAGAATGATATCCATGGCCTTGCTTCGATCGCCCTTAATGTTGGCCACAAACTGGGCAATGGACACATTGAATTCTTCCACCTTACAAGCCAAGTAAACGCACGTCGCCCTACAGCCAATGGAAAGCGGATAGTTAGATTAGTTAACTCGTATGTGAATGGTAATCTCTCTAAAGAAACAGCAGCTTACAAAATTTCTTTCGGGTGGTAGTCCATCGACGAGTTGTTAAGGTAAAACCGCTTAAAGTAGTGGAAAGCAGTTCCAACGACGTATTTCGGCATCGGAGGCTCGAAACGTTTGCAAAACTCTTTCAGCTGTAGCTCATACTGCTTGAGTAATAACCGTTCCTCGTCAGCGGAAAGAAAATGGGCCTGTTTTTGTTCCTCCTGCAAATACATTTCAGCGTTTGTAAACGGCTTCGAATACACACAACACAATGGCTCACCCACCGTCATGCTGGCACCATGCTTGGTAATAAATCGAATATTTTGTGTGACACGCAGTTCGGCTAACTCCTGTTCCGTTTTAAACGTCCAATACTTTTTCTGTGAGCTAAGGGAGTACATCTTTTACCGGTTAATGCACAATTAGTTGTATTTATGTGGAGTTTTGCCGCTCCTGAATCAAAACACCGTTTTGTATTTTGCGACCGAGCAAAAATGACATGTTTTGCTTCCCATGTGCTGTCAACACACATTTGAACAGTGTTGCTTGAGGAGAAGAACTTTATATTTTATTTTCTTTCTGTTTCGGAAAACCTTTCTTCCCAACAGAGGAAAACTGCATTCTATAATTTCAGATTCAATACAAAAAAAGAGAAAAGCGATACCGAATACATACCATGAACGATTTGAGTTACAAAAGTTTACATCCACAAGAAAATAAAGAATGTTAAGATGCTACTCGTGTAGCACCACCTTCAGAAAAAGATAAACAAAGGCGTACCTTACAATCACAACCTTGGTTCAACATCTCTCATCACCTTGGGAAACCATATGCAAAAAGTCAATTGTGTCAAAGTGTCAACAAAGAAGAAAAATAGTTTATCAAAACCACAAGGGAAAACTTAAAAAAAGGCCAGAAAACAGACGGAATCGTTGGCTCCGCCGTTCGCCCATCTGCTCGGTTTTATTGGGTGTTTCTGTACATTGTTGAAACAATACAACCACGTGCCTGTGACCGTATGGTGGTAGTGCTGGTGCAATGTGTGCCCAATCTGTAGTTCCTTCCGAGGGTAGGATAGTGCAGGACACCCTCCGAAGGTTTTGGGTTGTACAATTTTTGTAGGCTTGTGGAAAAAAGAGAACACCCAAAATGCTAACGTAAAAGGTGTATTGTTGGTTACATTTGATGGCGAAGAAATATTCGTGCGTTTTAAAACCACACTAATGTGAACATCTTCGTGTCCTTCGTTGTGTGGGCCACGAAACGAATCAAACCAGCATCCATTGTCGTGTGAGTTTCTCGTCCTTGTCGTTTGGCCGTTTGCACGCATTCGATCATGTCCGGAATGTACGGTCAGAGCCGTGAAGCGGTACGAGTGAAAGTGAAGGTAATTTAAAACGCTATGCGGAAGAACAATCGTGTATGTTCATTGTCACGGTTTTAATGGTGGTGTCTTTTTCATGTTAACCCCCCTTTACACAGAAATGCGAGAAGAATGTTCCATCGGAGACGAGGAAATTTAGCGTCGATCCTCAGATTACCAATCTTGAGGTGCTCTACTCGCTGCTCGCGAAAGCGTTCGATTTGAAGACCGATTTTGGCATCAGCTACAAGGTGATCGAAGCGAATGGCCAGGAAAGCTATCTCGTCGTACTGTCCGACTGGGATCTGGAAGCCGCTTTCCTGCGTGCACATAATCAGTCGATCGCAAGCAAGAGTGAACCCTGTCTGAACCTTCGCGTCGACATAAAACCATTCTCGGAAGCTTCAGAATGGGACGGAAACGGCACAGTCACGTCCACGAGCATACCGCGAGAGCTGGTATCGCTACAGCAATCGATCGGTGCCGGACAGAAGTACGTACAGAACAAACTCCCCGGGCTGATCATGAACCAGATGGAGAAAACGTTCTCGATGGTGCAACGAGCGTTCAATCTGGTCGAGGATCCATTGCTAACGCAACCGATAAGACCACCGTTGGCAGATGCGGAGTTTCGCAAGCTGCAGGATTCGGTTGGTCAAATTTTGGCACCCGAACAGCTACGCAAAGTGATCTATCTGGGTGGAATTGATCCAAGCCTGAGGCGTGTTGTGTGGAAGCACATATTAAACGTTTACCCCGACGGCATGACGGGCAGGGAACGGATGGAGTACATGAAAAAGAAGTCAGGTATGTGCAATCGTTCCATCCATTCAATGCAAGGTCAATTAATGCGATAGCACTAACTTATCACCAAAGTGCAGTACGAACGACGGCGGCCTTTCGAAATCATTCGCTAGTGATGAATAATACATTACTAGCTTCAAATATCCGTTAAGACGCAATCAGCGGTTTTACAATAGTGACCCAAACTAATTTTCTAATTAATTTATAACCATTGTTTGATTCTTTAGCGGAATATTTCCGATTGCGTGACGTCTGGCGCAGCACGATGCAGCGAGGTAACATTGTCGGTGAACTGGCGTACGTGACTAGTATGGTACGGAAGGATGTCCTACGTACCGATCGGTTGCATCCATTCTATGCTGGCAGTGACGATAACCAGAACATTGCCGCTTTATTCAACGTGCTCACGACGTACGCACTGAACCATCCAGCCGTCAGCTACTGTCAAGGCATGTCGGACATTGCCTCGCCATTGCTGGTAACGATGGGCGATGAAGCGCAAGCTTACATCTGCTTCTGTGCCATCATGGAACGGTTGAACTGCAACTTTATGCTGGATGGCATTGCCATGACTCTCAAATTTGCCCATCTGTCCGAAGCACTGCAATACTACGATCCGGACTTTTTCGCTTACCTTAAACACCACCAGGCGGATGATCTGCTGTTCTGCTACCGTTGGTTGTTGCTCGAAATGAAGCGCGAGTTTGCTTTCGACGATGCGCTACGAATGCTAGAAGTGCTCTGGAGCTCGCTACCACCGATGGCACCGAAGGGCGAACTGGCACTGTACGAGCGAGAGTATGAACCACCGCCATCGGATGAAAGCATCCATCCACCGCCCAGCCAAAGCCCTTCGGTGATGTTGCGTACACCGCGCGAAAATCCATACACAAAAGTGTGCGCTTTACGACGGCAGAGCTCGGCTCTGTCGCTCAGCTCGTCCTGCTGCACTTCTACGAATCCACTCGCGACCAATCAATCGAGTCGGTACGATCGATATGGTGGTGTGGGTGTCGGTGGCCGTTTGGATGCATCAAGACGACTCAACCTTAGCCTAGACGAGAACATAACGCGCGAGAACATTTACTCTACCAAGGTTGGGCAGGTGCAAAAGGTCCATCAAAGCCTGGACGAAGCGAAGATCGCACTGGTGAAGCAACGGAAGATCGTACGAAGCGTTGGAGATGACGATAACATACAGGAAGGGTTTGAGGTGGGACAGTCAACCGGCCAGGGTGAGGATGACAATGCGACCGATGTGGAGGATAGTGTGTTTCATTCACCGCAGCATCAGCTCATCACGAAGAAGGGAAGCAGCAAAACAAATCCTTTCATTGACGGATCAACGGAAAGTGTTTCGACGCAGGAACCACTGGTAGAAGACGGCGAAGCGAGAGGACCCACTCTGGAGGGATCGACGGATTTTAAGCCCGAATCGGGCACTCCCGGTACGAACAGTAGCAGTGCAGCTAGCAGTGTACGTAACTCACCCGTGATAGGACGCAGTCGGAGCCTTTTCTCGACATCGGCTGCGACAGGGAAAATGATCGCACGGCAGCTAAGCAATCAAAAGAAACATTTCACTTCCACCGTGAGTGCCACGGGTGGTGGTGGTGGTGCGAGTGGAACGACGGGGCATTTCCACGATCTAAAGGAAAAGCTTGCGGCCAGCAGGAAAGGTATCTTTGCTTCGTTGGACAAAACGCACAGCGTCGATGGTATGAGTACGCTCGATGGCACAGCACGGCCCAACAACAACCAGGTGGAAAAATCAAAACCAAAACTGGTAAAGAATTTCAACGAGTTCCTCAACTTTGCTGCCATGAACAAGAGCCGCATTAGCGATCGTTTGGTGACGAAAAAGATGCTCGCGAACGCTAGTGTCGCGAGCAATGCCAACAACAGCTGTTCTATCGATTCCACCACTAGCAGTTACACGACAACCAACACGACCGGTGGTATGGCGGGAGAAGTGTCACGGGACGACTCGACGGAAACGATCGAGTACAATGAGCTGAAACCGAAGCCGGTCATCAAGCTGACCAAATCATCGTTCGACGATTCCGATTCTTCCGCAACGAGTGTCGGCATGGGCATGGATTCGATGGCTACAACGACGGCACTTTCGCGGTCCAGTGATAACAGTAGCTTCATCGTTGACGATAGTTCCGCTTCCGTATCGCCCATTCACATTAGGCGCGAGGAACAAGATCAACCGGCTACAAGCGACGAACCCGATGGAAGATCAAATGTGCATCGGCCGGTAGATTTGTTTGTGGGGGGCTCTTCCACCGTAGTGGCAACGGTCGGAGATGGTAGCAGTCCGGATGATTCGCAGGAATACTTCCCGATGACAACTTCCATGACGAGGGAGTTGCGGCTGGAGTTGGAAAATCTCGATCGTCACGTGTTCGGTAACGATTTCCACAACAAGCAGCAACGGTTCTACACGTTGAGTAGTTGCATCGACCTGGAAACACCACCGGAGAGCGGTGATTCAATCGCACCGCCAGACGATGGTTCCAATCGACGGATCGTTCCGGCGACGGTTGCTTCTACGACAATAGCGTACAGCAAGCTCGACAATAATGGCAGCTTACCGCGCACGTTTGATACGGCGATGGAAATTGAATCAATTGACGAAATCTGTGATCGTTCTCCACTCGGGCCAGGAGCCGACGAGCCAAAGGAGGACGTTGTACGCTACCGGGAGAAACCGGGACGGCGGCGAACGGGAACGGGCGGTGCAACGGGTAGCATCGTGAGTGAGCATCGTGACAGCAAACGAATCAGTACGTCCAGTGCGAACGTGAGCAGCGATGTGTTTGTTTGGGAAAACCCGCTCCATCACGAGGGTGGCGATGACGATCCGGTAAGTCCGGTATCGGGTGGAATGGTAACCGGGGAGGTGACCCAAATACAGCAGCGCACCGCAACTACGCCCGATGAACATCCGGAGCTGGAGTACGACGGGGAAATCATCGAAGAGACAACGCTGGGTAAGAAATCCGTCACCCCGATACGGTTGGTGCGAAAAAATGGCGAACGTTCCGTGCCTGGTTCGGCAAGAAATTCGATGATATTGCCCGATTCCTCCGACTCGTCAGATGATTCTCCAATGTCGCGATCACCGGCAGCGGTAAAGTTTAAATTTCATCCGAATAACCCATTCTTCGATGCTGCCTCGAATGCGATCGATAATCGTCCATCGGCTCTGCTAAACCTGGCCGTGGATGATGCCGACGGAGAGATGCTGGAGGAGGGTACGGAAGCGTCCGTTGTTACCGGTGTTACATCGAGTGTACTGCATACGGAGAGTGTTACTGCTACTGCAGCTGCCGCTCAAAATGACGGAACGATACCGATTCAAGTATTAGCTTCTCCAACCATTATTCCCTCACTTCCACTGGAACCGAGTGGGCTGGAGGTGAACTTCGGCGATACCGGTACAACCGCAGCTACAGTTCCGCTGTCCACCGCCAGTACCATCACCAGCACCATTCCCAGCATGAAGGTGGCGGGTGTGCTTCCTCCGCCCCACGAATTCGGTGGTGGCAATCCCTTCCTAATGTTTCTCTGCCTAACGATTCTGCTGCAGCATCGGGACTACATCATGAAGACGGGCATGGATTACAACGAGATGGCAATGCATTTCGATAAGATGGTGCGCAAACACAACGTAACGCGAGTGCTCAATCAAGCCCGGCAAATGTACGCCGAGTACAGGCGTATGTACCAGCAGCAGCTGATGTCAAGCGGTGCCAGCGGTAAGGGCAGTTTGCCGAGTTCCGTATCGATGATGGCAAACAGCTACCATGGGAGCATGAGTCTCGGCAGTGGCACTACCGCGGATTTACTGGCACGGAAAGCATCCGCACCGGAGGTGAGTTCGGCGCGAAGAAACACCGGCGGTGATCTAACGCTCGTGACGTAGTTTGACCGGGGTGGACAAACCGCCAGGAAGGTATTTATATTTATTTGTGTTCCTTTTTTTACACATACCTCTGAGTTTGTAAGAGAAAATTTAAAAGACTCGTCCAAGACTATTTACAGTGAGATTTCAGTTAAGCACCGGTTGACCCCTTTTATTTTGGGTTCCTTTAAGTGGGTTGTTCGAATCGATCACAGCCAAGCATGAAACGATTTCAGTTGATTTCGTAACAGTCATCAACATCCAGTTGCATACAGGGATACTGGCATTTAAAATAATTTTATTCTACCATACACTGTCTGTATCCTACAAAACGCCAATTTACTTCCTATACGTTTTAGAACGTTTAAACTATCTCTTGTTTTTGAAAGTAAACAGTTGCGTTGGGAAGCGTTACGTTTAATCGCAGAGAGATAAATATCGTGATATTTTAATTAGAGATACGCCTATAAAAACGAATATACGCAAAGGTGGAGTATTTTAACACATTAAGTTTCGGTATACAAAAGGCAAGGGGACATTTGTTCTAGTACTGGCACGGTTAGGAAAAGCTTAAGCATTTCTCGCAAACACAGGCACGATCGCTTTTAGCAGAAAGAACAACGTCACATAATTAGTAAATAATCAACAATTCAATTATAATATGCCCGGCATATATTGAAACTGCACCTCCGTTAAGGCAGAACACTACTACACTCGCTATTACATCCACCGAATATTTTCATCTGAAAGCCTGGTTATAGATAAAGCAAAGAAAACAAAAAAAAACGACATGGAAATAAAGCATTAAACCTAAAGCAAATGATGCAGCCGAACAGCACGTTAGGAGAACTGCAAAGAGCTATTTACAGTGAATAGAAATTAGGAATGGATGATGGCAATTGCTAAAAGATATTACTCACCCCCAAAGAAGCAGACATATAACATGAGCCTATTGCAGCCTGTAGATATAGATAGAACTCATCCAATTAAAAAAAAAAAACAACCAATACAGCCCTTTTTTCGTTCGAATGTGTGGGAAAGGATTGGAATGGAAATAGTAACCTGTCAGTAGCCGGAGATCATGGAAGGAACCACCTCCTTAACTACGTTTCTTCAAAGTTTGTTCTGTTCTGCGTTTAGCAGAAAAATAAAGTTGTTTATGCCCCTCTCCACTCCAAATCCGGTTCAGCTAGATTAGCTGTTATAAGCGTCATTAAGACTGTGGAAGAAAATGCTCACTATGGCGTTACTTTGGCCCCCGTTATTGTGTGTGAGTTAGGAGTCGTTTATATAGTACAGCCTTTGTAAACACACGATGATGCTGGATACAATTTCGACTGGACCCCCGAAAGGTCACAAGATCTCCTACTCCCTCCACCACCATCATTACCATCCTTCTCATTCAGACTGGTTCCGATAATGGGTTATGGGAAGTCTTAAATAGGTAGAGATACAAGCAAGAAAATAGTATATTACGTATGTGTGTTGTGTATATCTTTTACCCAGGTTTTTCTGTGTACGTGTGATAGAGAACAAAAGGCTAGGAAAATGAAAGTAAAAACAGTGAACAGAACCATTCCCCATACTTGTTTGTTGGCTAGTTGTTGGACCTAGTGTGTAGAGAAGAGCAATCAATTGTTCGTGTGCGGTCGGCTCAGAAAGCTGTTGGAAGGGCCCAAAATAATTACAACACCACGTTACAACTGTACCGGTAGAGCAGAAGGCACGGCGGGTTTGTGCAACTACAGTGGAAAATTCGTTAATTAGCGCTTTGTAACTTTCATCCCAAGTCACACACACATGGAGTCACAACCTTTCGAAAGCATAATATAGCGTGCTGTCTGACCTGTCTGAGCGTGCGGGACCAGCTGGTGGTCAGAAGCTTTTACTACACGCCATTCGCCATTTAACGACTTTAAATAATGTGCACAAACATCGCCTATCACTATTTTAACGCCGATTGGGTTTGCAACACTCAATGCGCAAAACAAAAATGTATAACGATATGTATTGCGTACATTAGTAGCAACAAAGCACACTAAACGCATAATGTCTCTCTCTCTTTCTCTCTACGTGCTCAAAAAGCAAACTCAAAAATAACGGAAAGTGCAAAATTAAGCGTACACTAGCAACATTACGGTAGCAATGTGGCGGGGCAGCGTTGCTAGGCGGACACGTGTCTTACTTATTTAAACTGACAGTTAACTGCCTGGCGATGGAGGCAAGCATACTTTTGCGTTCGCAAATACATTCCACTCGCTGAGCAGGAAGAAAAAAAGATTAACGATAAAAAAAATACAAGTATTAAGCAACACACGAACCGGCATTGGGCAAACAGGCATCAATTTCTCTCATAATACCGTAAAAGCACATGAAGAATTGCAATAAAAACATTCTTTCTGAACAAAGTACATTTTAAGTGCGCACATCATGAAAGAACGTTCTACAAACCTGTTGCCTTTTCAGCATCTTATGTTTCTTTCATAGCAGCTTTCCAAAAGAATATTAATCTTCCGTTAATTCCCGTCGTACACAGATCTTTTCGGAGCGTCGGACAGCGTGGGTAGTGTTGTCTATTCACTTCTAGCGATTTATTCTTTGTCTACAGTTATCCAACTTTTGCTACAGAGGTTTCAATTCTCATTTTACCACGTATCGTCTCTTCCGCATTAGCCTGCATTAAGGATTAGATTTGAAAAAAATAAAACTGCCTCCCGCTACATCAAATGTCCACACTGGAAAGATGGGTTCTTTATATCTCAGTTCAACATTGTCTCATAGAAAACACATTTTCTTCTTTCGCCTAATCGCTGTTATCGAAGTAATTCTAAGAAATTAAGTTACTTTTTTGGTTTATTCATTTTAAATTTCCTTTCATCTGTATGCTCTGCAAAATGTCCCCCTCAGATGTGGTTCCATTCCCGCGCGCTCTCTGTTTCTCTCTGTTTCTCTCTGTTCTGTTGCAGTAAGAAGTGAAATTTAACACTTTTTTTTAGGATTTGGATAGAAAGGAAGATTGTTCAGAAGCAGTTTCACTACTGAACGCTTAATGGAATATCATTAGTTCATTTATTGAATTTTGTTTCAAACATCTCTATCCGTCGCACATTTTTAACTACTTCATATGGTTAGTTTCTTCGCGTTTGTACTCAACACATTGAGATTTCATAGTTCAGAAATTTCACTACTCCGTCTTCGGTCCTCTTGTGGTGATTGGATTGGAAAGTAAAAGTAATACAATTTCTTTACCTTTATCCCTATACCGGGCCGGGAATTGTCTTTTATCTTCTTGCTCTGATTTGTTGCTTTATAGCCCAGACTTCACAAATCGGTGTGATGCATGTATGATTAAACACACGTTAATAGGTGCAAATTACCTTTGCATTATATTATGCACCCTAATATGAACCGCTCCCCCTCTGTGTATGCGTGTGTGTGTCTCTACGTCCTAAAATTCTTCCTCGGTACAAAGATTTCCATTGTGATTAACGATCATGTTGAAGGGTTTACATTCCATTGATACGGCTATTGATAGATTGTGTATATGCTTTCAGTACACATAGTTCGGTACGATGCATTAACTTTGTTTTGTTTGTTTTGGGTAAACAGGTAAAAAAAGAGAACACGTAAAACTAAAACATAATTGCGGGGAAAACAAATAAAATTCCCATCTTACTATATTTGCCACAATAAAATATATCATCTTACCGATCGACTAAATTGGGTATACTTTTATCTTCATCACTTAAAATCGGTTCCGTACCGCCAAGCAGTCACGATACTACTAGTTGTTCGTACACCGGGAACGATGCTTGTGATCGTCCGTGCTTTCGTTTCTCCCTTCAAAACTATTAATAACATAATTAACTTAACAAAAAGTAAAGAAGTTTATGTAGAGGGAAAAAACACACACGTTATCCTTATTCGAATGTTAGCGTTGCGTGGGATGGTATGAAATATCAACAAAAAGCGTAGGAAAACAAAAGATCAGTTTATCCACCTTGGATTCACACTGCTGCAGAATGATTCTTCTCTTCTCGGGTATGACTTTACTAAAAACGGGTTTGCATTTTGTTTTACTGGTACTTCAAACTTGGTTTGGAACGCAATGGTTTTTAACCGTTTGTTCGGAAGAGCCTACAACTTGCTGTTTGCTGCCCCGCACGTTCGCTGGTAAAGGGAAATGAATCGAAAACTTCCGAAGCCTCCAATTCGGCGTTGTTGCTCTTCATGGGTTCAAACGTTGCCATAAGCCCACGATCGCACCTCTCGCGATCGATCGTGCCGGCAGAAAGTAGCAGTAAAGATTCCTAGCAGGAACAATTTTCCTTGTTCGTTTGCGCATCATTACTGAGTGTCGTTCGGCCGGGTTGCGCCGGCTTATGCTGTACGCCCGTTTCGGACGAGTTCAGATCGAGCCGACCATCCTTGATGCTTTGGTAGATCTTTCGCGCTGTTTCGAGAAATGCTTCCTCAACGTTTTGGCCACTGCAATGAGGCGAGAAATTGACACCGCATATTTAGTTAACGTTCCAGTGTTCCAGATAATGAATGCACAGGTAATAATCTAATCCAATTAATGGTATTAAAATTAGATCAAGATTTAGAGACGCCCCCAAAAAGTTGTCTTTTTGGGATCTAGAGGAATTCCTCCAAGAAAGGGGGACAAATTGACATGGAGTAAATTTTTAATAATTTCACACGAGCAAACAATAGCAAACGGTCATTTTTGAACGTTTTTCAATCATGGCATCATACTTACGTCATTGCACTAGCTTCAGCAAACAGCAGGCCATGCTCGTCGGCAAAATTCTTTGCCTCCTCGTACGTCACCTCGCGAGTGCTTTCTAGGTCCGATTTGTTGCCGATTAGAAATATCACAGTACTGGGATTCGTAAGATTACGAGTGTCCGTCAGCCAGCTAGACAGGTGGTTATAGGTTGACCTGCAGACAAACCGAAACGAATCATTCGAATTAGGAATCATATTCTACAATGCTGGAATGCATCAGCCATCGTTCTTACCGTCGTGTGATATCATAAACCATCAGTGCACCGGCAGCACCACGATAGTATGAACGTGTCACCGCTCGGAACCGTTCCTGTCCAGCCGTGTCCCATATTTGCAGCTTAATTTTTTGCTTATCAACCTCGATGATGCGCGTACCGAACTCAACGCCGATCGTGTGCGGACAGCTGGCCATAACTGATGCGGAAAAAGAAGTATTGTAACATGTTAGTATTATACGCCCAGTGGTTCGATTTCGTAACTGTGGTTGGGAAACAACAGCCGCACTTACATTTCTTCTCTGTGAACTGATGCAACAGGCAGCTTTTGCCAACTCCCATATCACCGATGATGATGTACTTGAAGATATACGAATAATTATACGGTCCCGCCGACATGATGAATACTGAAATGGACAACAGCAAACAGAAAGTGCGAATGAATTTTACATTCCCAACATACAGCACATACAGAGAGCATGGTACGTTTTATTAAATAAAAACACATTTACTTCTCTCGTAGGTCTTATCGAAACCATCGTACACTTTTTGAGACATAGAACCAAGAAAACTCATATTTCGTGTTTATTATGTGGAAATACCCGTGTGTTAGGAGAGAATTTATTTTACCAAACTAGCGATAAATGAAACGAACTATTCAACCGATCGGAATATTGTGCTACCCGGTTATTATTATTATTTGTGCCACTAGTATGGATGGTTCATATAGAACGGAAAATCGTACCAACACACATCCGGTCCGTAGCTAATTTGCATTCTGCTGATAAGGCGCTCATTGTTTAGTGTTGCTTTTGAACATGGGTTCACATGAAACCGTAGCCCTAGAACGTACTTTCTTCTATCATCTAATTCATTTCTGCGCGGATAGTTCAATGTTGCAGGTCAGAATGATGAACCGATGATGATACTATTAGTGTACGTGTGCATGCCTTTTACCTAGACTTTTTGTGAAATGTTACAATTCCATGGATATTAATATCAGTTCTGTAGAGTAACGGGGGAGTCATAATCCACGGCAAAAAGATAACGGAGTACAAAAAAATTGGATCCAACATACGATTTTCTAATGGTCAAACAATAGAGACGATAATGATAACACCAACCGTCCGGAGCAATAGCAGTGGGTGGTGAACCTTTATGTTTCTCTGAATCATCCAAACATACACGGTACGTACGTAGTTAATTGCAGCTTTCTACCGATCAGATGGGAAGTGTTTTTTCTCTCAAATGCATTTTCACACCGACTGTCAATAGTTTTCTCATTGCAGCCCGAGAAACTGTACGCAGTGACTTTCTTCAAGGCCATAACGATTTTATCGATATGAGTAATTCAATCGGGAAAACACTTCCTGCTGAGCGAATGGAGCCAGTGGTATTACGACTACCTTCCTATTCCCTCACCCTTCTTAGTCACCTTTCACCCTGCGCATCTACTTACTTCCAAGTTTTCAGCAGTTTCACTTGAAGCACATCCACGATGGGGAAACAAACAAAATCTGCTGACCGTATTCCAGCACCCGGAAAAGAGATCTTTGTTTCAGGTGCTTCCTCTTGTAGCTGTACCTATGCCCGTTCCGTGTTTTTATCTGCTACCCTCGGTGAAACTGTATCACAAAAAAGGCGTAATTACACTTTGTCAGTGCATGAAATCGGTGGCGATGGCAGGATCGATCGAATGTATTTTGCACGACTTTGACGGTGGATAGGTTTGAATGTTCTGGTGCAGGGAATTATGGGCAGAATTCCAGCAGTACGTCACGATCTTCCGCCCAAGGATTTACGTTTTTCTCGCTTGCTTTTGTCCTTCCACCATACGTTTGCAAAATTTACAACAAACTCCACTAGGTGTTGTTGACGAAGGGGTAGGTGTATGCTTTGGTGGTAGAAAAAAAAAGGTTGCAAATGTGACAATTGCCAACCGGGATGTGATACAGGGGTCGTCGCTCACATAATTTTTATTACGAATTGTTTGATAAATTCAATCAAAAAGCCAGAGCAAAACGATAAATCAACAAGAGCTTTAGGTTTAATTCGTGTGCTTTTATATTATTTATCAGTTTGTGTCTTGATAAACGATAAAACAGCGTAATAACGCAAAATGTCATAAAGAGCATTTGAACCAATACGTCAAACTTCATCCGTGCAATGTCAACGCAAAATGATCCAGCCCGGTGAAATTTAAATGGCGGTCGCATTCAAACGTCTCTTTCTGTCAAAGCATTGATGTGATCGCAAAACAGTCGCATAAACGTTCGTTCCGCTGATTCGTAATTGATTCTTTCGATAATTATTGATTATTCGCTTGTTCCAACCGATGGAATCATCTGCCAATGCAATGGAATCAACTTCCAACATCGCCAAAATATATCTACTTCAAGAGGATCGAGAAAAAAGCTTCAAACAATGGCCATTTAGCACCGATAAACAATGCAGTATACAGAAGGTAAACATTCATGAAGCCTCTTTTTTTTTCTTTTGCGATCGTGTACTTGCATGTTCCGAGTAATGTCTGTTATTGATACAATTCGATTATTTCTCTTTCGAAGATGGCAGAAGCAGGATTCTATTGGCATGGAACGGATAACGAGATCGATATAGCCGCTTGCTTCGTGTGTGGTAAAGAGCTGGATGGTTGGGAAGAATCTGACGACCCGTGGAGTGAGCACCGGAAACATGCACCACAATGTCCGTTTGTGAAATATGGTCGTGCAGAAGCTAATCTTACGGTATGGAAATATTGGAACATAATATGAACCTCCAGGAGAATCGTAAATCGTTATCACATTCGTTACGTTCCGTTACAGTGTGAAGAATTCGTCAACCTCATGATGGCTACGTTGAAGATGAGGTTTCAAAACAACTACACTACCCTTAAGACCAACGGCAAGATGCTAATAGAGAAGAAACGGAAGGAAATGGAGAAACTACTGCGAACCAACTAGAATTAAGACGCCCATATCCTATGACATCAACGCAGCACCTATGTAGGAGAATGTTCCGGCTATACACGACTACGTACGTACTGGGCGTTCTGTTATGGTAAATAATAAGAATTTTTAAAACT
>KI422512.1:30627-105208 GCA_000473375.1 Anopheles culicifacies
AATGCAAATCAAGCACAGATTGAAACAAATAAAACTAGCGTAGTATTTAGATTTCTTTCATTGACGCACATCATCTCTAAAACACTTGTCTGGTATTGGATTAGGCTTTATATTTTTATTTCATGTAAAAATCGTTTATTTTTATAATGTCGAAATGTAAAAACTCATACTTATTCTCTTTAACTTTGATAAAAGCATAAATCGAACTTGGGCAGTAGTTACAGCAAACGTTCTGAACTCGAGTCGTACAGCTTCACCAGAAACGACACAATTTAGTGCGCTAAAGCATGTGCCTAGTTTTCTAAAAATACTCGGCGCAGATTTGAGGAAAAAAAGCAACTCCCGCAACGAAACCCATCACCGTTCTGCCGAGCTTATCCGGCCGGGGCAACATAGCAATTGTGGCGTACACGTACGAATGCTCTTTTTCCTGTGCGTATTACGCAGGCGCAGCTGTAAAGTCCTGCGCTTCGGAGCTGAAGATATTTTTACATCCTGTTCGTTACGGTTCAGTCGCAGGCGTACGGTCCGCCGTACATCTCTCGCTCTCTCACTCTGTGTGTCGTTGGTTTTTGTATGTCGTTGTGGTGCGTTTCTGTAGTCCAACAAACTTGCTGCAACATTCGCAATCGGTCAGAGACAAAATGATGTGAGGTACGATGCAACAGCAGGGCTGTTCGCAGGCAGCATTATGCTATAAATAGCTGATATGTCTCGGTCAGAATGAAGACGAACGTGCTGCTGCTGCTATTTGGCTGATGCGAATAGTTTCCCTCCCATTGGTTCATGGCCGTGGCTAACGTATCGCGTGAAGAGTAGTTTTGCTTGATGGGTTAATCAAATCTGCTAAAGGATTTGGGCTGGTACATTATCAGATCCTTCCCCCCTTCCATCATCCCCTTGTTGGACTAGCCCGAGCGCTCCATACTTCTTTACATTCCATAGGTTTTTCAAAGGCACTATTGAATGCAAGGAAGCATGGAACTTTCGCAGCTTCTGCTGGATGTTTTTCTTCTCCGTAAACCGCATGACGTTACATCACGGATGCTGAAACACTTCAAACATCGCTGGAAGCGGTCGAAACGCCGATAAGTACGAAACTCGTAACGAATATACGATCCACACATGTACGAGAACTAAGCAAGACATCCACCAACGGAGATATATACTGTTCAATGCTTTTTTCTCGAGGTTCTCAAGAACGCATGCACTCTCCGCAAAAGGATCAGCATACGAAGGAATGCTCGTACATTTGATAATTTCTACACGTTCGAAGGGAACCTTACCGCCGCAGTATTCTGCGTTTGTCACCAATTTTTTCTCCAACATTCACACACCGCACCGTCTGGTGATCACGTGTTTATCATTCTCGTATGTCTGCTGCACTGAGTTCATCCATGTTTGCTTCTTTGCGCATATTCTTTTCGTCCAGAAAGGGAAACAAAAAAAACAAAATTCTCCCATGTGGTTTCGAACGCAAATGCAACATTTTGCAGACACAATCTAGAAGCCGACGCTGACGAGTTTATGAAAACGAAATATGGTTCCCTGCCGAACAAAAAAAAAAAAGATTCCTGCAGCCATCCTGCGCAGACAATTCCCTCACGGATAGATTGTTTCATAATACAAATGAACCAAAAAGAGCAAATCTACAATTCGTACAAATTCTCGTTACATAAATGCGTCTCCGTAGATTCCTTTGAACGCACACACTTTTAATGTCAAATATGTACAATTTGCTTCGCCGCCATCTTGGTATATTCTTTTCTAGTGAATCTTCAAGAGAAAACGATCCATTCTACTGTTACTCCAGAAGTTGGAAGCTTACCCTAGGGAATTAGTTTACGAACACTGCACTGTTCAACTTGATAGCGTTGGTGAAATGGTGAGCAATTTCGTTCAAGTTCAAAAAAACACCTTTGGTACACACCGGTACGGAGCAGCAATGTTCACACGCCACGTAATTAAAGTTTCTGCGAATTGCACACTCAGAAGATACTGTTCTCAATCAAGATGGCTGTGAGAGGTTTTGCTCAGGACTGACTAATCACGAATACGCGTACATGGTGGGCCCGTAACGAAGAAGCCCGCCGAACGTGTCTACTACAGCACAGCGCGATTTTTCAACTACCGGAGGACAACCGAGATGCGAGCTGTTCGACAACTGAACGCAGAATGCACTGGATGCATTGACTATTGCTCCCAAGATGAAGCGCGCGCCCGGCTCATCGCTCGGGGGGAGGCCTCTCCTGAGGACGAAGTTCTATAAATGGCCACCACCCGTTAAGATGTGCGCGCACGAGTCTGTCTCAGTGTGTGTGCGTGTGTGTAAGTACACGGAAAGGATCCCTCGCGCCGTTCTGCTCGTCTTTCCCGCTTCTCTATAGTACAAGCACACCACCAGCAGGGGTTTAGAATGCCCGTCCTGCGCACATGTTTCCTTTCCTGTCCGATCTTCTCTTCACTCACTTTACCGAACCGTTTCGTTCCATTTCCTGGCGTTCCTCTTGGATGATGGCGCACGGGTGCTTTTTTGCACTTTCAACTACAGACCATCGTGGGAGACGTAAGAATGGAAGAAGGGGGGAGGGGGATATCTTTTTTCCCTTCCTGGTTAAGGTTTTCTTCGAAAATATTCTCCACCAAAAAGATGCGCAGACTCGCACAGCACGATTGCTTGGATATTGTAACCATGTCTCTACCAACACTAGTACACAAGCATGTCTTTTTTTTCAACTAACCTAAGTCCCTACAGTAGCCGTTCCAAGACCAACACGTGCGTATTTTGTTGCTGTGTGTGCGATGGAAAAGATGTGTGTTTTTTTTCCTTTTCTTTCTTAGCCATCTTTGATTCCTTGTAAATTTATGAAAACCGTATTTTTACGATCCGGTCCGTTCGGTTTGTGCGTGAGAGGATGGGAAAACGATGGATATTGCGAAGGTGGGAGGTGTGTCTTCGAGAACTGAATTAACATCCTCCTATCGATTGGAAATCGACAAACCGAGAAGGTGGTTGAGCGCCGGTTTTCCATCGTACGTGGGTCCTTCACATGGGCCATATATCATCATCCGGCATCGGCGATCGGGTTTGGATGCGATCGACGGTTACATAATCGTCGCGGAAAAACTGTGGCAGATTTTCCGCCTCGTACTCGTACACAGCAAGTTGTTGCATAACTAGCATACAAATGTTTAGCGGCAAATAGACATTTTTGGTGGAAAAAGATGTCGGTAAAAAGGAATCATCATCCCGAAAGTCAACGAAAAAGCAATTGATAACTTAAAACCATCAGCTTACCATGTGTTTTGTTCTTATCTCTCCCTTTCTCTCTCGGTCCGCTTATTGCAGTGTGCTACTAGCGAGCGCAATCCTGAAGGATCCGGAGGATCCCGTGGACATGGCGTGTGGTGGTGATCCTTTTTTTTGTTCGGTCCTCATGGTAAGCAGCTTCCTTGAATGGAAACCGTAAACCTTCCAGATGTTTGTGCTATTGGACAGGAACCTCCTGCATATAGGACGCCTGCACTCATAGCATCATTACCGTCAGGGTGGTAATGGCGTGGCTTGGGTAGCTAAAACATACGACACCAAATGCAAAACACTCTGCAAGGACATATGTGTGTGTGTGTGTGCGAGCCATCTTAACAGGAAGCTGGATGTTTTTTTTTTACAAAATCCAAGCGCTGCTCGTCTATTAAAGGCTCCGGATACTGTGAAAAACATTCAACTAAAAAAGCTATCAAACTGCAATTAAATCATTTTTATCCTTCGCTAGGTGAATGATCCAACATGCACGCATTCATGGACGGTCCATTTTCGGGAATTCCACGGTAAAGCAGATGTTTTCCAATAACCCCGCAAAGCCTCTTCCCCGTCCTTGTTGCGTGTGCTGGTCAAATGGTTGTCGAACTACTAAATTTAAATCACTAGTCGCCTCTTGGCCGCCAGCAACCAGCTCGATCGACTTTATTGGACGTTTGTCATCGTGAGGCGTGTGGTGTGCGCGTCATGGACGGCGCACGCAGGGTGTGATAAAATCACGTGGTAGCGCCATGTGTGCGCGCGCGTGTGTGTGTGTGTTTGCCCATCCCCTGGAGGGAGACACCCATGTATGTATACCTCCCCTGGAGGTGTTTGCTGTGGGGCTAGTTCTGTGTGTGGAGACTATTTTTAGTTTTTTCCTCTTCAAGTCCAATATCCCAATGCCCCCGGCTGGAATGTCGGGATGCTAGGTTGTGCGTGTGGTTGGGTAAAGGGATGGGGAACTCCTTAACGCGGATCCGTTGCGTGTGGTGGTCTGCCAGGGAGCGAACGAGGCTGATGATGATGCAAATCATGCCGTAAAGTATTGGCCGCTTTAAGTCACTATCTAATTTAGGGTTTTGTGTGTGTGTGTGTGGATTATAAGAGACCGATAGAGATAGAGTGGGTTGCTGGATGATCTTAAGCCATTACACTTTAGGCGTTCGTTTTAGCATACATTTCCAAACATTTTGTGAAGGTGGACACTCGTGATCAAATCGAACGATCACAAGCCACTCATGCCGTTGGTTTGCGGCCGGAAAATGTGTCCACCGCTCGCACCAAACCTCGCACATACATGCGCAGGGCAGGGAAAATCGTTTGCGCATGCCACCCAAAACGGGACACAACACCAACACGGCGCTTAACAGCCCTCATACACGTACGTTGGGGGGGAATAAAATACGAAAAGAAAAACACAATCCCGAACAGGTCATTGAGATTGTGTGTAGTGTACCGGTTTCCGGCGCAATCGTATCGATGTGCCTGCGTGTGGGAGATGGGAACATAAAACAAGAAGCAAAACCGACCTCCGGACACGGCGGTGTTTTATTTATAAAAATACCTTTTTCCCTCTCGCGTTCCGGGGACGGCGCAGTAGGAATGGATGTGTCCTCTGTGATTGTGATTTCATTTTATACACAATTTTTCATATTTCTCTACGAATCCGGCTGTGCGCAGATTCATCGCCAGATCGTGGTGCAGTTGGAGTTGGATGCAAATGCGAAGCTGCGTACACATACAAACGCCTTTTTTTAATTTTGCTCGTTTACTTTCAGTGCAGAAGATATACCAGGTTCGAGTGCAGGCTTCCATCTTTGCCACGTAGGGTTTTGAAGAGAAGCTCGAAGAAGATGGGATGAGGACCGGAGGACTCGAATTGGTGCAGGTCTCTTGTTGCAATGAGGCTAACGGAAATTGCAACCAATCGCAACGTCTTATGCAGCGTGCAGCAGTGGTCGACTGAATCGTGAGTGTTTTGGGACACCAAATTAGGGAACGCACAGAGCAGAGGCCCCACATGAGCCGATGTTTGCGGTTCTAGATGTATTGCACCGTGAAACACCAACTAGGAGTCAGATTTTACTTGTGTCCATTTCTTTTTTTTTCTGAGCATTGCTAAATTATGAATCATTTCACACATCCATTCGGAATTAATATGAATCATGATTCGCTGCTACCACGCCATCGTGTAATGGAGTGTGGAATGAAAGTTTTGTCTTTCGGGTTAGCATCATTTCATTTCGCTGTGCAATATTTTCCTCGCAGTCAAATTTAGTACACACCCTGAAAGCAAAACAACCTGCATTCTGCCTATTATCCCACGCACGTTCCGCATGTATATGTTCCCCTATTGAGTTGTGTGTGTGTTTTGTGTGATGTTTTTTAAGCAAAAAGGTAAAACCATGAGCGTTTTATTTTATTTTTAAGTGTAATGATGGTTAGCACATCGAATGACGTGCTAATGAATAAATGGTGGTTTAGCACATCAACAGGACGGTTTCTTATATAAAGTGAACCATTTACATAATTTGATACAGTGATTTTCCAGAGGAGAGTCTTTCTACCCTCACCAGGAGCCTCGAATTGTAGCCCGATAGATATGAAGGACGATCGTTCCTTTCTTTGCTCTCTTTTGTGTTTTGTTTCAGACATTTCTTCTACTCAAGTGTGTTTACATTTGCCGTCCGTACGCACTTGCTTATTTACAAGCAATGGTGTAGTTATTTGTGCTGGCCTGTCTCGTCGGAGGGCTTACACATTCTAGTTGCTTTATGTCCTGCAGGAATTCAGCACAAAATGGATTGCGTTTGATGCAGTTATCAAGTTATATTACAATAACGACCATTTCTAGCCACAATTCTGCTCAACGTGGTCAAAATATCGGAAAAATAGTTACACAAGAGCTGACTGTTGGTGCTATTCTTCAACCTTTCCTTCCACTATGGGTCTCCAGCAAGGTTTAATCCTCCACTGTAGTATGTGGTAACATATCCAAATATAAAGTTGCGCTATGAGCAAGTACCACATCCCATCATCACTGAGCCTCATCTTACAGTGCCTTACGCACCTGTTAATAACATCCATAAACGACAACTCGATCACTCAGGCGACTGAAATTTGTATACATTTAGCAACAGTTAACAGCCCCGGGAACGATTAGTAACAACCATATCCAACACTAAGTGGTGCACTATTTAACGAGCCACTTTAAACATTGAAAGGTCCATCAATTTTACCATGTTTGGCAGGAGTAAGTATTCCTGTTTTCCTGAGCAAAGGTGTAACAAAAGACAGCTAAACGTCGTGCATTTGTCGTACATTTCCCCCAAATAACGAGAAAACCGGGAAAACTGCACTTGCTCAACATGCATCAAAAGGCGATTACATCTTACCGTCCCTTCCATCTTTGTATGCAGTAGAATTTGAAAGATCATCATTATCATCCCCTTTGGTCGTCTACGTTTTGGTCCTCCTGTTGGTTGGTATGGTCGGAGGTCCTATTCTGGATGGGACAGCATTATCGTTTCATTCACCGTGCGTGCGTACGTTGCGCAGCTACCCCTCTCAGGTTCTGGATCTATTTTAAGGTTCCTGCCGCATAACATGGAAAATACATCCAGACCAGACTGCGACTGCATCACGCACACTGCAGGCGAGTCGGGGTTTTGGGCCGGATAGATAAATTTTCCCCATTACGCATCGCGGGTGTGCATTTGGTTTCGGTTGATAATTCCCTACCGAGAATGATGTTCCATTCGAAGGACTACCACTTGTGAGGGGGGTGAAGTTGGCATGCTCATTACGAATTTTGAATCGTTGTTGAATCGGGTAATCCGGTTGTATTGGAGGTGAAAATTGATGGAGGTGTCTGTTGGGTACCTTAATTATTCTGTTATTGAAAACTGTAGTTTGGAGTTGGCCATAGATTAAACTGAACAGAATACCTCAACGGTAAATCTAACGAACGGTGAAGTAGTCGGTTACTTAGCGTCACGTTGGCTGGGCCCTTCCGATATTCCGTTTTATTTTAGGAATCGCTGGAGCTAAATTGGATCTACTGGGGTCTCTTTTAAAACGATGTGTTCAAAGTAGTAGACTAGAATTTTTATTATAAACTGTCAGACATGAGAATGACACCGGACGAACGAGTACGTTAAGTCCTTTTGCATTATCTTCCAACATAAAAAATGATTTAAAACCTTTCATTCTGGATAAAAGCCTTAATGCAATAAAAAATAGGTAGTTAACGAGCGATTTAAATAGTTATGTGCTCACGAAATGTTTCGTGAAAACATCACATCCAGCATGAAATGTTTCATTCTATTCAATGCCACCATTGCCTCAGGATATGAACACAACATAATCGTGACATTCCTACCCACCAGCATGAAATGTTGTCATGCTGACATTTCGTGTTTGGCTCGTGCGTTTTTTGCTTTGGAATTTCAAAACAAAACATAACATCTTCTCCCACGAGATTAATTGCTCATAGGGACATTTCCGCAGCACTTGAGCAACACAAAACCACCCTATCCAGGCAGCATGACGTCCAAAGTATTGTTGAATAAGTTCTCCTCCTCCATCCGGCACGTATATGTCGTGAATTTTGGTAAGTGCGTATTTGATGTTGCCGGTACGTGATTTATGCGCAGCATCCCTCGCTTGACCGCTTCGTCCATACTTTCGTAATCGAATACTGCATTGCGTATACATAATGGTTACATGCGTTTCATTTGTTGCACCGTAGTTCCTTCGCTGTCTTTCTCAACCAACAAACCACCTACGGATAAACCGGTCAGTCCACGGATGGAAGAGTTCCAGAAGAAATTACGCGAAAAAACTCCCATCGGTAAGCTGGATGAAATTGTTGGGAAACATCCGTACCAGGAAAAGGAACCGCTAGAACCGTGGCCAAACAATACGAACCCCAATACGGGTGAAGTCGGTGGACCGAAAGGGCCGGAACCGACCCGATACGGAGACTGGGAGCGCAAAGGTCGTGTCAGTGATTTTTAAACACACACGCCCTGAGGATAATTTATTTTCCCATAGTACGTTTGGATGTTAGCATTTAGCAGATATATCGTGTTAAAAAGATGTTAGAATAGTTTTGAAGATACTTATTATGTCATCGTGTTAGTAAGGTGGAACACCAAGCAACATCATGTTATTGCACAATAAATGGGATGTATTTGAATCCGCAATAGTATTGGAGTGCAATATTTTAGCTGCAACTTACCTTCTTATTGAGCATCCTCACCCATCACGCGCTCAATCATCTTTTCACTCAATTCCCACAAGCTTTGCTGCAGCTGTTCGTTCTTGGATGTCCCGGACGGGTCGCATACGTAACAGTTGTTAAAATAAAGAGCGGTCAATCCCGTCAACTCATAGGCGGTGGCACAGTAAACGGTAGTGCTTGCGGCTTGTTGCTGATGGAAACAAAAAAAAGAAAATCGTTACATTACACGATTCTACAGCCCAATCCGAAGAGTTGCATGTTCTGAATTACCAGTGATTTGGTGAATGGACGAACCAAACCAAACAGGAAACGATAAAACCACCAATTTCTAGAAAGTGCCGATGAAACCATATTGCCTGGATGGAGCGCAAACACCGAGATGCCTCTGGATTTCCAACGCTGTAATAAATATGTTTGAAATTGTTAAAAGTGACTAGTGGGATGGTTAAACAATCGGAAATATTCATGATTTATGTGATTTCTGAACAAAACCAAAACAATTTAAATAAATTGCAAACATAACCTGCCCAATTGTATAATTTTAGTCATCGACTGTCAAATAACGATTCAACATGGTGGGTATGTGATGAGTTGATCCAACCCCTGCTATCTCGACGTAGCCGTTGACAGCTCCAACCCCGAATTTGACAGTAGTGAGTCCATTTTGCAATCCTTTTGAAATCTGCACCACGTTACACGGTGTGGTGCAGCAGGAGCCCCAAATCTTCAAAATTTGTGAAATATCGCGTGTCTTCATCGCTGAACACACAGCAGTGCATTCTTTCCGCGAAAATCTAGCAAAGTGTTAAGCTTTCCCCAACTGCAGGCACATCGCAAGCGTCGCCTACCTGGGTTCCAGTGCTGAATTGTGAAAGGTATTTATTTCCACCCGTGTACGTGTGTGCGTGCGCGGGCCCACATGCGTGCGTGAGAGCCCACGGTGGACCAAGAGAAGGGCGTAAAGGTAGAGATAGTGTGTGGTCTTTTTCGAATTGCTACGTGCAATAGTTGACGATTTGCGACAAGGTGAAGTCCCCAACGAACGGAAGGGCGATTTTATTCACGGTGCACCATTAAATCGCCACCATTTCAGTCGTCAGCAAGCAGCTTCACATACCCCCGAACAGCCAGTCTGGGATGTTTCGGGACTGTGTGAGGGATAAGTGTGACCGCATATCTTCCGATTACGGGTAACATTGATCAATTGAGATTAAAAATCGCAAATAAGATGGTTTTACAGGCGCCACGGTACACTCTGTTACCGCAATAAACCTGAAACAGACTCAATTGGAACTCCACCGTCACCGTCAGCATCGTGGATCCATGAGGGGGGGGGGGTAAAGTCCACGGAGGTTGAGTTTTTTTTTTTTGTTGAAACACAATTTCCAAGCGATTTTGATGATATTTCTTTGAATTTAATATTCCTGGAATCTCGTTTTTTTTTTATTTTGCGTTTGCATATTTTCCTATCCTTCGCTCGTTTTTGTCTCTCTCGCTCTTGAAAAAAAAAGAAAAAGGCTTATAAGTACAGAGCACACAAGACAGTATAAAAAAAGGTCCCACAAAGGTGAGAAATTGCTCGTGAATAGACGGTAACACAGGGGAAAAGTTTAGAAAATCTCAACAAATTCCGGCACCCCGTCTATTGGTAGGGGAAAAAGGGATAGTTGTTCATGGTACTGATGTTAGTACGTGGAGAACAGGAAAGGAAGGGCTGCAGCTGTCATTTTACCACGCACGTGTGCGTAATTTTCCCTTCCTTCATTGACGGCTAAGGAGGCCCTGCTAGTTGTGATTGTGTGTTGTTTTCATCGAGTGCAAGAAAAAGTACGCAACAGACAGAGAACTAACGCACACGAAGCGGTACAGAAAATCCTTTTTGCCTGGCGTAGAAAGAAAATTGCGTACGCCAGAACAAGCAGAGTGCGCAATCATCAGTTTGCACCTTTTGCAAACGACACCGCCGTAGCTGGACTTCACAACTGCACCACCATGATAATACAGGTTAGATTGTCCTGCCATGGTAAAAATCCCCACCGTCTGTGAACATTGCGTTGACGTTGTGATTGTGTGGAATGTCGTCATCGACGTGGTAGTGCCCGTGGTGCTAAAAGGAAAAGTGAATCTTCGGTGCTCGGGTGCGTAATCTGTTAAAAGTGTGAGTTTTCGCATATGTGACTGTGTGTGTGTACGTGTGAGAGATTGTGTGCGTGAATTTGTTGTGCTGTCATTATCTCACCCCTTCTCTGTTCCTGACCGGGAAAGCCAAAAGGTCCCACCACATACAGCACCAACTGGTTCAGAGGATTAAAACCGAATGTTCAACATCAACGGCAGTAGCACGCTGTGTCTACGTGTCACAGTGTGATTTAACTGTATCCCTGTTACTATTTGTGAACCTTTAAAAGCACTTTTCTAAAGGACATTCGAAGCAAATGCGTGAAAAAGTATCGGGTGCCCTTTACCATAGGTGAGATGTCAAACGCGCGCGATAGTGTGTTGGTGTGTGTGCGTACGTGCGTGAATGCGTCTTCTACACGTGTGCCTTGGAATTTTCCTTTGATTCTATTCATTCATTGATTCTACGGGGTTTCTGGCTGTTGCTGCTGGCAACTATCGAGTGAGAGGAAAAGTGTATACACATACACGCAGGCACGCGTACACACAGCACAGAAATCCGACCTCCGGCCTAATGACGTGACAGACAAAAAATCTTACCAAATTTGCGAAATCGAAACACACCACTACACATACGCAAACACACGCATTACCACCGCGTAGTCATGATTTCGCGCAACATACCACGCGATGCAGTGATTTGCTGTCTCATTCCATCCTTCCTCGTGGGGTTGTGTGTGCAGATATGTGTCACAAGCTGGCTGCACTCCGTTTCATCGCTCCGGCATTGCACTAAATCTTTCGTGTGCATTTTTTTGTGTAAATTGTTCAGAAATATGTTTGATAGTGAAATCAGCCGTCTATGGTAACGGGAAATCGCTTGCTTTTCAAAGCTAGACTTGCTGAGATTGATCTCCCTTGGGTATTGTATTGTACCTGTGCACTACCGTACACGTGTGATCAGTTCGCCTTTTTTGGGGGGTACAGAGAAGTCAGAGTTGCATAAGAACATGGTACGGTGTACGTGAGTGTAGGTGTCTCTACTAGGGGTTGAGTTTATTAACGAGGTTCGCCTACTGAGCGATAATGTCTATGAAGAGAGAAAAGGGCAATACGAGAGAGCGAGAGAGAGAGGAGTCATAGTGGAAAATCATGAATGAAATATGCCAACGTAGCTGTTTTTTCCTTTGTTAGTATTGCTAGTTAGTATATATGGAAGTAAGGACACTCAAAGGATTGCACGTAAAGCACACAATCGGTTTGTCTTTCGCCAGCACAAGAAATTATAAAAAATGGGCTGTCTTGCACAAACGGGGATCCAACGAATTGATAACAGCAGATTTTATACCGTTAAATGGAGCAGCGGTCGTCGTTTTTCTATTTGCGGTTTTGTTTATTTGTAGTTCACACACGGCAGTCAGCATCCATAAACACACTCTGGTATTGAGTGCGACCGAAGTGAGTAACAAGCGGTCGACCTTTTCTAGGTCAAAAAACAAAAACTTCCGTGCTGTTCACACACGCTCCATTAGTAATGGTCGCTATCACCTGCACGGTGGTGGTGCACATTGCTTAAGGTTCAGGCTGCCATAGGAAAGGAGGAAACTAGTGGCCAACAGAAGTGTATCATACGAAAGCATGATTAAGCAGTATATGGCTTTCTTTATGAATAAGCAAAACCACTCTATATCTAAATCTTTTAAACACTCCTTGTTGCGAGCTGTTTGAAATAGTGGATGTATTTTGTCTCTGAAGCTTCTACAGTTTGTGGTTTTCTAACAAAGAAGCATTCATGTACTTGCGATCTGTTTTTATTTTATTTGTACTACACACAAACACATCCAAACAGCGATGCATTGCTGCCTTTTTGTTGTCTGGCCAAAGACACGAGTCTCTTTATCGTTGTCGGAAAAACATTTTCACACATTTCTTCACCGCAAACTAACAAACACATGTGGAACGTTGTGCTCAGAATACGGGACAGAAAATGGAACGGTTGCAGTGACATTCACTTGCAGCTGTTGTTTGCATGTGGTACATGCATGGTTCGTGTTTTACCTTTCCATATCGATTCGTCCTCTCAAGGTCGAGTGAAAACAACCTATATGCATGTTCTTTAACATTTAAAGCCCAATTTCCTCTTCCTCTGTGTACCAAACTGATGGGTGCCCTAGAAGAGCAAACAGGAACAATGATTTCGCATGCGTTTCAGGTGCTTTTCCTTGGCATTTAGGTAGGCAGCTTTCCAATACTGGCCTTTGGCGATCAACATACAGTTTCGATCGTTCGTTCGTTCGTTCGTTCGTGTACCGTTCGAAAAAGCTTTCACCATTAACTGGCTATTTTTGTGCTTTCAAACACAACATGTAAAGCTGATGTATCAAAGAATTCAAATTCCAATCCACCAATTACCGGAAGAAATGTTAAGTTCATTATGCGACAGTGCAGAAGAATAGTAGTTTAATGTTAAAGTACATAGCAGTCATCCATGTGACTGACCTCATATTCCAGGCATGCATTGCAACTCACAAAATAACACAAACCATATCATCACCGGTCCCGAATCACGTACACGCTAGCGAAATTTTCAAAAAGAAGCAAATAAAAAAAAACATACTCCTTCGAAACGCATGACCCATTGAAAGAGAAAAAATAGAGCAACGTGTACAGCTAGCCGCATGGAAGAGAGGAGGCAGTTTTTGCAACGGGTTTAAAGATAGCGGACTTCAACAGCAGCCCTCCTTCCACTCCCGGACATTACGATCCAAGGAGGAGAGATGAGGAAACGAATTCCAATCCGCTTCAGGTGAGCCTTGGATAAACGGGAAAATGCCGTCAGTCTATGGAAGACACAGTTGCCAACGCACAACAGGCCCAGAGATACGGGGAGCGTACGGTGGAGCGAAGTAAAGTGCATCACGCAATCGTACACCTTCTTCTTGCCAACTACCAGCTCCGTTTGAATCATTTTTCTTCGTTATGTGTCGGAGATGGTATGCTGCATGAATGAAAGTTTCACCAGGCATTTAGTGCGCATTGCCCCTCATCTATTCGGTGAAATTGATCATTAGAAGTTGGTCATGATCATCCAGCATGAATTTGTGTTGGAGTTTTTGTTTCGTCTGTACACGACACAGATGAAGCAACAATCTGTCGATCGATCGGTGGTGATCATGATCGGTATTTTATGTCATTGTTGCTAATCTACGTTTGTTGTACGGCTTCAATTTATTTTCGAATTTTTAAAGCTGTATGAAATTAGCACGCAAAACCCAGCTGATGTCTCACAGTGTTTGTTTCACAATTTCTTCCAATTCCATTTTGTTTTTCTCCTTTGTGTGAAGCGGATTTTCCCGTTTTTCTTCGCCTTCTGCACATTGCACACTTTGTTGCAATGTTGCGTGTGGAATTTTCATCAAATTAAGCGTACAGCAGCCAATGGCAAGAACAAGAAAACAAAACCTGCAATGCAATCGTGCAATTCCACCACGGTACCGAGAGATCTGTACGCATCCGGTTGGCAGCAGCAGCAGCAGCAGTAGTAATAGTGGTAGTAGTAGACTACTGCGTGAGATCATAATTATCTCTTACTCGCTCTCACTCACGTCCCATTCTCTGCAGGCGGTTGGACCACTTTTCTGCAGCAGTTTGGACATAACGACCTTGAGGAAAGGCCTCCACCGCCGACTTCAACTTAACCATGCGCCTAAATATATTGACATGTGCGTGTAACAGTGAAACATAGATACAGCATCACCATCCACCAGACACGAGGCATTGGAGCAGGTTTCCATGCGGACGCCATGATACGACGGTGGTGTGTACGGGTGGAAATAGCTGTCTAATTAAGTTATCAGACTGTGGAATACAATCGCCGCCGGGCTGGTTAGCATTTCGAACTGAGATTTCACTTTCACCTGTACACGCGAAAAGACAAAGAACCAAATCCACCACGTTTACACACGTACACGTAGTATGCTACATATACAATCAAGCGCTCACCATATCCTGATGATCATATGATTGAATTGCGCGAGATTGGACTGTGATTTGATGATTGTCTTATTTGAAAGGCATAAAAATGCATTAATTGCATTATATTGTGATGAAATGTTTAATGTAATGATTACACCTACCATGCGTTGTAAGAGTGTGCTTTTGTTTCATTTAATGAAAAAGATCACCTGTGGTGTACGTAGAAAAAAGAGAGTATGAAAACCGAATGGGTGAAATTATCACCAACACGTCAGTAAGTTCGTGTGTCGCGCACACACGCGGCGTTGTGCCATCATACAAATGATAAAAATAGAAAAGACAAGACATCGTCGTGACCGTTTTCTGGTTGACATGGGTGAAAATTCAACCGACCAACACAGGGAATGATCTAACGCGATCAGCGCGCCCCCACAATGCATCCGCAGTCAGACGGACGGATGGATGAAGTGGTAAAAACATCAGTTGTAGCAAGAAAATTTCCCTCATGTGTAGGATGAACCTGGCCAGATATGCACACTTCACCACCGGCACACACCGGTGTAGAGATGAGGTGTGGGTGATTTCGTGATAAACGAAGGGCACCGATGCGCAGTGTAAGATGCGCAACGTCATCACAATGATAACACGCAAAGTGGTCCCAATCGGCGGACAGTCAACTCGTTACTATTTTTTCAACAGGTGTCAGATTCATATTTATACAGAAGGCTGACTTTTTTTTTCTCTCTTTCTCTTTCCCTTTCTCTTCGCAGATTAAAACACAACCGAAACGCGACGAAACGCTTTACGCTAGTAGTAATCCACTTGCCCTGGTGGCGCACTAGTAGCTCAGTAGTTAAGGAAATCGTCACCGAATCTACCTATTCACTGTTTTATTGAGCAGGGAAAGAAGCATTCACATACCAACGGAGCCATACTTAAAGGAAGCGACTATTCCATACCTGCTGCCTGTCCACTGTATCCAAGAGACTGCTAAAATAATTGTGCGTTAGTTGTTACGGAAGGAGGAAAAACATCTGCCGTCCAATCAGACGGGCACACTTCAAACACACAAAACACTGCCAGAAAGTAACCACCAACACACCCAAGGGGCGTCACGTCGTGGTCGGCAGGCAGGGCCAGATTCGTTCGTTGCAGGGAGCGTAATTTGCAACCTGGAGGAGGGTGTGGTACAGTGCACGAAAGCGAATAGACGATTCATAAGAGGGGAAGGCAGTTTATCACCGTTTGCAACATGGCAACCGATAGTGGCGATGTCGCCACGCTGGCACAATCTACGGTGGCGGAAAAGCGCCAGGAGGAGGATAACAACAATAAGATCGACCTGGTAGCGGACACGGTATCGAAGCTCAATCTAAACGGCGCATTGGATGAAAATGGTGAAAACGAAACGGTATCAGCGGGAGGTGTTGTGTCGGAAGAGAACCAGCTGAACAATAACAGCACCGATGCGGATAGCGATGAAACGGTTGCCGTCGGTAACAATAATAGCTCCGAACCGGACACTCCAACCACTCCAACCGGTGGCGTTGCTGGTGCCGGCGGTCCATTGTCGATTGGCAAGCGTATCCGCCGCACGTCGGAAAAGCTAAACGAGGATGCGGTCAGCGGGGCACGCAAAAAGTATTCCATGGCTTTGTTGCTATCGCTGAAGGATTCGGCAATTGGGCGTGAGAAACCTACCACGATACCGGATGTGTGTAAATCGCTGCTAAAATCGAGCCCGGGAACACTCGTGTCCTCTTCTCGCCACATGGGCGGTAGGGGCGGTGGTGGTGGTGTTGGAAATATGGGTGGACAGGATAACAGTCTAATGCCGTCGTTCATGAAGAGTATGGGATTCGGTGGTCCACCTTTCGGAGAAGGAGCTGACGGTGGAGCCGGAGGTGCGAGACCACCGATGAACCGGGCCCCGTACCGTGGTCGACTGTCCGCGAAGGAAATGTCCACCCGCTCGTCGGCCGGCGGTCCGGGAGGTGACGACACGGATGGTCAAATGATCAAGGTCAATCTGAACATCACCGAGGAGGTCAAACTGAAGGGTTCGGCCAACGCCTGGAAGCCATCGTTCATGATGGCGGCGGCAAAGTTGGACCCCGAAACCGAGGCAACCCAGAAGCTGTCGCGCGAATTCCGTAGCGCACTGAACAAACTGACACCCGAGAACTTTTCCGTGCTGAAGGAACAAATCAAGGAGATGAAGATTGACACTGAGGAGCGGCTGGGCAACTGCATTAAAATTCTGTTCGAAAAAGCCATCATGGAGCCGAACTTTTCCGACACATACGCGCTGCTGTGCAATCAGCTCGGTAACCAAATTAAGGTCAAATCGAAAGAGTCGGACAAGGTGATGAATCTGAAGCGTCAGCTAATCTCGCAGTGTCAGGTTGAGTTCGAGAAGCACCACAAGGAATGCAAAACGAACAGCGAGATGCAGGAAGAAAACGACAAGCGCACGGAACAGGGCGAACAGACGGCGGAAGAGACGGAGGAGATGAAGATGGAGCTCGATGAACGAACGAATCGCATCCGAAGGCGAGCCCTCGGTACGATTCGGTTCATCGGTGCACTCTACAAACAGGAACAGCTCGGCACGCAAACGATGGTCAATTGCGTCACGCTGCTGCTACAGGATAACATGCTGGACGAGGAGTCGCTGGAGTGTGTCTGCAAGCTGCTAACCACGATCGGGGCCCGTCTCGAGGAATCGCAGGGCTCCTCCGCAGGAACACTTCAGGAATGCTTCAACAAGCTGGAGCAGATTTCGGAGCGCAAGAAACTACTGTCGAACGGTGAGCCGGTGAGCAACCGCATCCGGTTCATGATCATGGATCTGCTCGATCTACGCAAGGACAAGTGGCGAGGGAAGCATGCGCAGCACGCACCAAAAACGAGAGAACAGATCCAGCGCGAGGTGGAAGCGGAGGAGAACAAAAATTGGATGCTTAGCTATAAGCTGCCCCGTGGCCGTGCCGGTGGTGATGGTGGTGGCGGCGGCGGCGGCGGTGGTAGTGGCCGTGATGGCGGAGGTGGCGGCGGAAGTGCATCGAAGAATAAGCGGTTTGTCGATGAGGATGGGTTCGTGTTACCTGTCAACAATCGCAATAACAATGCCTGGACCATGCCATCGATCGATCCGAAGAAGATAAACCTTACGGTAGGTATTGGTGATGATTAAACGCCTCTGTGGGACTGGAAGATGTTCAAGGAATTGAAGTTGGAACCACTCACATCGTACACAGTTAATGATTTAAATACTTTTTTTTTGTTTACTTTTGCTACAGGTTTCTACACCGGTTGCCGGTGAAACACGCCTCGGATCGGCCGCAATGTTCCAGGGTTGGGGTAATACGAACAATGTTTTCGCCACACTAAACACAGAAGAATCGGCTGCACCACCACCGAGCTACTTCGGTGCGTCCGGCCCAATGGGCGGCGGTGGCAGTGGTAGCGGCAGTGGAAGTGGAAGCGGAAGCGGCCCCAAATCATCCAACAAGAAAGGAGGTGGTGGCGGTGGAGGAAACAATTCCAAAAAACATTACCAGGGCCGTAGCAGTAGCTATTTCTGATAAGGAGGATAATATCCATCGTGTCATCGTGCCGGCCATCATCCACAATTGCACCGCAATTTGGGAACACACACACACAAAGGACGAAGGACAAATCTTGGAGCGGAACTGCAAAATAGCGCTGGCGCAGGATTAATGTAGGACACGAAGTGGAAATTCAAATTTGCTATCATATTGCGAAGGAGATCGATATGGCTTTATCCTAATTACTTTGTTTTTGACATAATTTTTGGCGAGTTTTGGAAATGTGGAAGAAAAGTGAGCGTAGCGAGCGAGTAAGAGAATGGTGGTAACGGAAACTAATGAAGGATATAGCGACAGGAAGCAGGAAACTGTATCTCTGTACGATACGTATAAACTATATCTCAATAACACACAAACATGGGATTGCAATGTAGGATCTTTTCGTATAATGGCCATGTTTGAACAGAGGGAGAGTGAAAAGGATAGGAAACAATGTAGAAGAACTCCTCGATACAGAGTTTAGGTAGGCACATTTTATGATGAAAGCATTAAAATTCAATGTATATTGTGTACTGTAATCGTGAGATAAAAGGGCAATGATCGCACACCAATATTATCGCAGCACACCACCCTATTTAAAAGTAAAAACCCTATACTCTTGATTATTCGTGCTCTAAATTAGCGTCCAGCCCTTTCCAAAGGGATATTGGAATTTCTACACAATTGCTGGAACTTACATTCTAGGATAGATGATCTTGCAAGTAGACAGAGGAGAATGATGCGAAACAAACGTAGAAGAGAAGAAAAAGGAATCCACCTTCCAAACAAGAGATAAAGGAATGCTTAATTGAAGAGATATACTCGATAACAGCAACAACAACAACAAAAAACAGTTCGTACTACTACTTTATGTATACATAGTTGATTAGTTAGGACACAAACCAATTGCAAATTGTGAGTGAGGCGCTATCTTTAAGATTCCGGTTATAAGCCAAAACCAGCAGCAGCAACAGCAGCAGCGCAGAACCTGCATCCAGCTACTGCAGTAGCCGTGCTGTGTGCATTGTAAAAAAAAAGAAAACAAACAAAACAAACCATTTACAGCAAAACTCTACTATCCAGGGTAATGGTATAGGATCATTATAAGGTATCAGAAAGAATAATCTAGCAATAGTAGTAACCCGTAAAAAAGGAAACAATAACACACAGGACACGACTAATACAATGCAACTGTTCTGCGTCACAGTGTTCCTCACATTAACGCATGGTTAGCCCGGGATTAGCAAAACGGAGTAGAACCCCGGAATAAGCAAACGTGAAAGTAGTAGTGGAAGTGAAAGGGTAGAAAACGTTTCATACAGCAGTGATGCGTGAAATAAATAATTGTAGTCACCACAGTGTACTGATGAGCGCAATATAAGGGGAAGTACTCTTCTATAAATATTACTTTTTTTTTAAATATTAATCTAAACATGATAAAACCTTGAGCGAAGGTAGCTAGGAGAAACAGCAAGAAACGGGGAACTTGTTTTGTCGTCGGACGTTAATCATTATCAACAACCACCCCCCGCGCGCTAATAGAACATAGTTTAGCAAAAGAGAAAAGATAACAAACAATACACACTACAGTTGAGGTAACACTATCTAGGTATCTCGTAAGCTACATTAGATGATAATTAGGGTTTTAAAATTAAACGAATTTGATGGGACTATGTTGTTGCGGAAACGTGTGCTGGCATGCAATGCAATCTACTCATATCGCAAAGCCCAGCCCAGTAGGTCACCAAACCATGTCGTACTATCTTCCAAGTAGCGGCAAGCTACGAATAGGTGCGCAACTAAATTCTCACCATTTGTGTTGATCATATAGACCCTCAGTTACAGTGGCTTCAACGTCAACGGCTCATAATAAATATCCTCAACCATGTCCCACCAAATGTTACACTGCGTATATCATCAGTGTAGAGTGCGGTTCCAGAATTTCTTGCTTCGATATTCTCCTCTTCTTCTCCTCTTCCTCCTCGAGAGGGATGATCCTGCCTTTTCTGGCTTCGGTGACTTATATCTACTCGAAACAGAACAGTCAATTCTACCAGATCCTTCGGGGGATCAGTTTGAGCAGGGATATAAGATGTCCACAGAACACAAAGGACAATTGGATTGAGTTGATTAAAAAAAAACCTTTGTGAATCATTCCTAACATTGTGTAGTACATTGGAAATATGTTGTGAGAATTTAGTTGCGCCTCTACTACAAGCAAAAACTCGGCAGGAAAACAGATACAGTGTACTGATCCAGGATATATTACTTCCCGCATGTGGTGTTCGTTGGAACATTTGCTAATTTTTACTAGTTTTCTAACGATAAACAATTAAGTGAGATAAACGCATGGATTCGAACATGGCACACCAGTCTTCAAATGAATAAACGTAGTACTGTGGAATCCCCCGTCTTGTCACCATTCTTTGTGGGACGTTAGGCAAATTTGTGTACGCCAACAAGATGGTTACCGTGTGCTATACGTTAAGTTTACTTCCGACATGGTGCCGATGATGAAATTACGTCTCTATGTGGTTATGGCATGCCTCTATTAATATTACTACCATTAGTAGCTCTGCTTTCTCTGGCGGATTTTGGTGAATATGCCTCATAATATATATTCTGTCAACTGTGTCTTCGTTTTTTCCCCATTTAATTAGTGTATGTATAAAAATGTAAAATGTACGACAATGTAAATAAACGGCAGCCTCAATTTGTAACAGCAAGCAACTCGATGTGTATGGCTTACTTCCTGTACAATATCACAAAATGACCAACAGAACTAATACAATGAGTTCCACGAGTTCCAGCAAGATGACTGAAGATAATTACAAATAATAATTGAACAGTTTGAACAAACTAAACCTCAATGCACTTAAACCACAATTCATAAAGGGAATGTGACGACATTGCAAGACTTCAAAAAGGGATGGTTCATCCAAATATCGTTATCGAGTGGAAGATAAGCTTAATTAATAAAGATAACAAAAAACCGTACTCACCTTTGCCAGCTCCATCGCAAACAGAACGTTGCACAGCTTAGAATTGTTGTAGGCGATCATGCTCCAGAACTTGTGCTGTGGTGGACACAGATCACTCTCGCTTAATCCACCTCCGGCCGGCAGCGTGCTCATGCGATGCGACTCGGAAGAAACTACGACGATACGCGTCGCGTGATCGTACAAATCCGACAGCAGAGTCGTCAGGTAGAAGTGTGCCAAATGGTTCACCTGGAATGTACGTTCGAAACCGTCTTCGGTGATGGAATGAGGCAGAGCAAATACACCCGCATTCAGAATCAACATATCAACGTGCCTGTGGAAAGAGAGAAGAAGTAAATAAATAAATGTCCTTCCATCGATTCATTATGGACAGCTTACTTATGGCGTTTTTTCACCTCCTCCGCTGCGCGTTTCGTTGAACGAAGGCTGCCCAAATCCAGCGACACATAACTGCACCGCTGTCCGGCTGCTTCCTTTTCCAAACGGATCTTTTCGATTGCGGCCATGGTCGCCTTTTCATCCCGACAGGCGAAAATAACCTCACATCCATGCAGAGCCAGCGAGCGTGCCGTTTCGAACCCGATGCCAGTGTTCGCTCCCGTGATAAGAGCCACCTTCCCGTTCAAATCACGCCCGTGCAGTACCTGCAGTGCGTTCGTTCCACTGTCGAACCGCTGGCGTAATTCGCCAACTTGCTCCGGTGCTTCCTCGACTGCAAAGGCAAGCCTCGGATCGGTATAGGATTTACGTTGCGTTTTCTCTTCCACGAAAATCACCTTCCGGGTGTCTTCTTCAATGTGGCGTGTCCAGCCCAGTGGTAGTTCACCGGATACGCGCTTCATTTTCCCGGTACGGGGATGAGTCCACTGCGTGCTTTTGCTTTGATGGCTAAAACAGATTTGGCAAGTCAAGGATCAATACCATCCATTACGGTGTGCATGCTAGGGAGGCTTACTTAACGTAGTACACGAAACCATCGCTAGTAGCACGTTCTTCCCACGCTGGAGGAAGCTCGTCCTCGGAGTCTGATTCCGGCATTAGCGCAGGCATTCTGATGCTTTTTGCCACTGAAAAGCAAATCTACGAAACTGAAAGTTGTTCAAACGTTCACTCTGCACGACACAAACTGGACAAATGGCAAGCAAAACGACTGACGAACGCGGTATGTCAACAAAGCCGGCTTACGACAGTGTTGACAGATGGAGTGGTTAAAAGGGCCGTTATGTTCTTTCGTTTTCGCAAGTATTAACTATAGAATGGAATACCATGGCAACGAAATGGCATCCAAGAAACGTTGCGAGTATTTCGTACTTCAAGCACTGTGTGTGTTTTTTATGTTTTGGGTTCTATTTCCTTGGCTGTTTCATTTTCTTTTTCGGCGTCGACTATACTCTTTGCTTCTGGAGCTTCATCACTTTCTGTCTCTGACTCATTGTCGTCTTCCTGTTCCGATTCGGTGCTGGGAAAACTACGATCCGCTTCCAGTTCGTCCTTGGCATTTTCCAGATATTGTTTTTGCACCTCCAAAATCTCTTTACTGTTCGCACAGTTAGCGTACGCATCGAGCAGCTCCTGGTTAAGTTCCACAAACGAATGACCCCAGGAAAATTTGTTCAAATACCAAAGGGCTTCCTGCTTGTACCCGGTAATATACATCGATGCAGCAATCGCTTCTACACAGGATAGTTTACACGGCTTTCCATAGTTGACTGTCACAAAATGAAAGGAAAGAAAGATATCATCATTTGCCCGATATTGTCCACCAACAAGACATGTGTACTTGGGTTGGCAGCAACTAAGAACGGTAGCAATCGCGGATTTGGCGAACGCATCTTGTTGAACGGTGTCTCATCCAACCTTGCCCACGAACAGTCTACCACTGCAATACCAGAGGATTTTATAATTTCCTTATCCTGTGGACTCACGCAATTCACTCCCACAGGTGTCAAAACAAGGCCGGGAAATCTGCAACATTCAACTTGTGTTAGTTTTTGTAGCATCATTTGCAACAAATAGAGCATACTTTTGACCAAGGCGTAAGTTTTTGATCAATCCATGCCGAGCCAACTTGCGGCCTGAACATTTTTTGGGATCGCAGTGCTTCAAATCCCACATGCTGACAGGGAACTTGGGTGGTTTTCCGATGTCAAACTTGTTTTTGGGTGATGTTTCCTCACCCGAACTGTGGACGGAACCCGATCCATCACTTTCCTCTTCCTCTGCGGAAGAAGAATCACTATTCACGGCCAGATCGGACAATGTCTCAGCCAATGGGCGGCTTTCTCGGTCAGGACGATGCTTACGAAAGTTATTGTTCTTTCGACCTCCTCCACCTCCACGAGATTTATGCATTGTGTCTGAAATGTGTTTGCAATCAATTATAAGAGGTCTCCTATCGGATATTGAGTATTGGAGAAATATTGCACGCTTACCTATTTATGCTGCTTGAACTACGAGAACCTTCGTAATCGAAGACGATCCGTTTGTTTATGTTCCAGCGTTTCTGCTAAACACGTTCTTGGCTGTCAAAAATAAAAAAAAACATTGGTTCCCTTTGCTCCAAGACAGGCGGAGAGAGCTTCTATTTTGTCATCAGACTAAAAAGAACTGGGCAAACTGTAGATTCCCACACGATATTTTACTACATTTCTTCATAATAGTTTATGCTACCTTACAATGGCGCCTGGCGCTGGGCCTTCGTCTCGGAACGTTTTCGCTTCATGGCCAATCGTTCTCGAGCTGCTTTCTCGTGTCTTCGGCGCAATCTTTCAACCGTTTCTGCGGATGGTTCTGTCGTGACCGGTTGCTCTGCCTGTCTTATAAAGCCGCGGAGCTTTTCCAACGCATCCGCAGTATTCATCTGCTGGGAACGGGTCAATTCACTTTTGATTACGAGATATCCATCCTTGGTAATACGACCCTTTTGCTGTAAAACGGGCACAATGAAACGGTTTACATTCTGCAGCGATATTGCTTCTTGTGATACTTACCAACTGAGCCAATCGATTGCGAGCATTCTCCGATAACCATGTAGCTGTTTGTAGGTGAAATCGTAGATCCACTTTCGTGCTGACTGTGTTCACATTTTGTCCACCGGGACCACTGCTGCGACTGTAGGAGATGTTTATCTTGTCCAGAGGGATGTATCCATTAAACGATCCGTCAGCTTTGGGCTAGAAGTACAAATAAGGTTTTTTATAGCTCTAAACATGAATCTTAGCTAGAAATGCTTACTGCTGGCGGTGGTGGTGTGTAGAGTCGAAGACTGCTGTTGGGATAGATCGTTTCCAGAGCAAGATCGCTTTTGTAGCTGTACTGTTTGCCAAGGACGTGAAATGATTGCGCACTGAGCAGCGTTCGACACACCGGAATCGTCCGTAAAACCGTGGCCACAAGTTTATGCATGGCAAAGAAGGCAGTTTCGGGTAAAGTGGAAAACAGCACGGATTGTTATGTATTTGTTGATTTCCTTTTCTGTGAACCGCTATGCTTGACAAATGTCATCTGACTTTGACTGCTTGGCCCTGCAGCAAAAACTGTCAGTTTCAATTATTTTGCGCAGTTTGGGTTAGTTTTACTAAAATAGTTTTAATATCACAAATTGTGCAAGTTTATGTCGTTCTACAATCAAACATCTTTTGCCGAATCGTGCTTTTCGCGATAAACAAACATATTTCCATCGAAGCCGTTAACTCGCATGTCCATGCAGCAAATGTGTTTCAAAACTTCAAATTGCGCGCGATCTTAGTTTTTGTTTACGAGTGCTTGTGTTCGTCTTTATCGAATCTGCTTTCTGGTTTATTGTCCTTAAATTATGCACCAACATGTCCTGCACATCAGAAGAAATAGCGGAAAAGCGTCGATTAGCTATAGAACGCTTAAACGCACGTAAAAAGTGTATTGAAAGTCAGACAAACAACAGCAAGGTAGGAGGAGATGGAAGTAGCGTACAAACGGTGCCCCCAACAGGTATCAACAAGACTCCGCTTACCATAAGCACGTTTTACGGTGGAAACCAATCTTCGTTCGGCAAATCGAATTCATCGTTTCATACAAAACGTGCTATTGCGGCGCAACCGTACACGAAGCCAAATCAAAAAAACACTCCGGCAAAGGTGGCTCCAATTTTTGTCCGCACGATCACCTGTGCGTGTTCCATCGTTTCGGACAGTCGATTTGTTACCGAGTCAAACGGTTACAATGAACAAATGATAGAAGTGTTTAAGCAAATTCCCTCCAAAAACTATGGTGAGCGAGTACACTTTTTTTTTGTTAATGCGTAGCGTTATAATAACAGTTGTCGATTTCAGAATCTTCCACGAGAAAGTGGACATTCGAGATCAAAGATTACCCAATGCTTCTGGAACGGATCGCCGCTCTCAACCCGCACGTCGTGCTCGGGCCCATTCCAAAGTTTGTGTTGCAAGAGTTTATTAGCGGTCCAAAAGCGAAACCCAAACGCATTTGTCTGAATGCAATCGAACCGTCGCTTGTCGAAAGTTTACTGGAGTTCCAGAAAGAAGGTGTTGCCTTTGCGATCGAAAAGGGCGGTCGCGTGCTGATAGCTGACGAGATGGGTTTGGGCAAAACTTACCAAGCCATTGCAGTAGCCGATTTCTACCAGCAGGATTGGCCTTTACTGGTTTGCACTACCGCTACAACACGTGATACCTGGGCGCACAAGATACGACAGTTGCTTCCTTACATTCCGGTTCATTCGATAGCATCCCTTAACAGCGGCCAGGACTACATCAACGAATGTCGCGTACTCATTTCGAGCTACTCCATGATGGAACGTTGCGGCGAGAAGTTACTCGACCGTGGTTTCGGTATGCTGATCTTCGATGAATCCCACACGTTGAAAAACTTTAAAGCGAAATGTACAACCGTAGCGCTGGCACTGGCGAAAAAAGCTCGTCGGGTAGTTTTACTATCGGGGACACCCGCCCTCTCTCGCCCAGTAGAGCTGTTTACCCAGCTGCAGATGCTTGACGGTCGGTTCTGTAGCTTCAAGGAGTACAGCACGCGCTTCTGCGCGGGTAAGCAAGGCAATTTCGGTTGGGACGCCTCGGGGCAATCGAATCTCGCCGAGCTTAATCTTCTGCTCGGCCGAAAGTTTATGATCCGGCGCACGAAAGATGAGGTCATGTCCGAGCTTACGGAAAAGAATCGCGAAACGGTTGTGCTTGATCCGTCGTACATGTGGACGAACGAGGAAGTGGAGGACAATATGAACTCGTACGCGAGTGATTATACGTCAAGCAAAGGACGGCAAAGGGAGGAGGCACTTATCAAATATTATAGTGTTTCGGCGGAGGCTAAAGCTCCGGCAGTGTGGTAAGCTTTGATGCCCAATGCACGTTTTATAGTGTGATAATGTTTGTTTCTCTTTTTCACTCGTCACCAGTGCATATCTGAAGCAGGTATTGAAAGAGAAAAAGAAATTCATCGTTTTTGCCCACCATCACGTCATGCTCGATGCCATTGAGAAGTTTTTAACGAAGCAAAAGGTGGACTTTATTCGTATTGATGGTTCAACCCGATCAGATCTTCGGACGGTAGGTAGCACACCAAGAGAAGGACTAGTAGTAAAATTATTACGACCTTCTCTCTTCATTGTTCCAGTCATTGGTGGAGAAATTCCAAACGAAAGTTTCCTGTCACGCAGCGGTCCTTTCCTTGAAGGCGTGTAATGCAGGCATTACACTAACTGCGGCCCAGCTCGTATTATTTGCCGAGCTTGATTGGAACCCAAGTGTAAGTAAAGGTTCATTGTATCCCCTGCCCTACAAGCTTTGCAAGTAATATTTCCTTCACTCTAGACATTGGCCCAAGCAGAAAGCCGTGCGCATCGTATCGGGCAAGTGGATAATGTTACCGTGCGATACCTGCTGGCAAAGAAAACTGCCGACGACATCATCTGGACGATGTTACAGCGCAAGCAGGAAACGCTCAGTCGGGTTGGTTTGTGTAATGAAGATTTCTCCGATGCGTCCAGTGTGCAGGCACCCAGCGATGCGGGCAATATAGAGCCATTCCTCAACAAATCATTCTCACCAACCGCTGCTGGGAACTCTAGAAAGGGAACACTCGATGGTTTTGTACAGCGTTCCAGTCCAGCTCCAGTACAAAAACCGCAGCCGGCTTTCGACGAAAAGGTGGAAACGAACGAGAATGCATGTGTAACAAGCTTTCTCAATCCGGACGATGACGATGATGATTTGGCTGGTTTGGAGTTGTAAACGATAAAGCGAATTATAAAGAACGTTTTTGTTACTGAAAAACTGACATAACTTTATTGGCTCAGTAACGCACAATGTACGGATTGCGAACAAGTTCATACTCTGTGAGGAAGGTCGCAAACGATTCACCATCCAGGACAGCCTTGGCCCGGTTGTATAGCGATTGCATTAACTGTGGTTTACCATGGTCGCGTTCAAATTGAACGTACTGCAGCCAAACTGTTGGATCGTTTTTGCCGTAGAACTGTGCCGCATTCTCGTGACATTTGCGCCATTCGCTAGCGTTCGGCGGTATCTGTGTCGATTCTATGCTTGCCATCTTCCGGTGCAACTCCAGCGTGGTAGTGTAATTCTTCACCAACCGTTGATATTCGCTGCGTACCTTTGCAATATTGTTCGTTCCTTTGCTCGTCTGCATAATGTATTCCAGAAATAGGGGCTGATAGTGGTTCGAAATTTCCGGTTCCTGATTGATGGCCCGCTGAAATAGCTGTTCCATCTTACCCGGTAAATCTGGGCGATTGTTATAGTACTGGAAAAGTATCTTCCAGAGCGGCAAACGCTCGGCCTTCTCCGGTAGGCTGTTGATGGCTTTACCGAAAACACTTTCCAGCTCGTCCACCTCCACGTCTTTGTGGACCATCAAGTAGCGCATGTATGACCACCATATATCCACACATTCAGGATACTGCTCTAAGCCCTTGTTAATTACACTCATGATGAGATCCTCCTTGGGATTATTGTTGTGCAGCAGCAGCTTCAGGTACTGCAGCAACTTTTCTTCCTCCAACCGATCGGCAGCGAGCGCGCTCTTGAACGCATTAGCAAGGGCTTTTCGTTTGTCTCTCTGATCTTCCGCTGGTTCCTCGATGGAATTTAGCTGGAGCATTGTATCAATGCAAAGGCTGTGCATTTTCTTTGTTGGTAAACGTTCTAGTGCCTCTTTGTATATCTCAAGACACTTCGCTAGCCGTTCGGCAACGTTAGTTGCTTCTTCCGTTACCGACTCGTTACCCTCGAGCACAAGATTCGCCAGCAGATTCCACATTTCTTCCTTATCGGCAAGAATGGTACGCATTTCCGTAACTGCTTCCTTTGCCAGTTCGTTTGACAGCGGACTGTACTTTTTCAGCTTCCCCAGCAACTCCACAAAGAAAGTCATATCCTTATGCTCAAAGTTCCTGTACACAAGTTGAACCGTTTGAAGCGTTTTGACTAGTTCCGGATTATCTTCTACGGATTTCTCATCCTTTGTCAATTTTTTGACGATTTTCTGACCTTCTGCCAGCTGTATAGCGATGAAGTGAATACACAATGCACCGCATTCCGGATGACGTTGCAGACCACGCAGTGTAAAATGCTTTGCACGGCCCATGTTTTGTGCGTGCCGATACTCCCAGTCGATGGCGCACAGCCATGCTTTCGGCTTGTCACCATGGAAGCCGAGCATCTGATCCAGAACGCGTGATCCTTCGGTAAAGAAACGACGTATCTTGCAGTACTGCAGAAAGTGGGTCCACACACGATACTCGGAAGGAAATCGAGCCATTGCACGTTTGTACAGCACCCGGACACGGTTATGAATGCTTTTCTCCAAGCTGACCCATTCGGCGTGGATGCGCAACTTTCGGCGACGCTGCACCAGCAGTTGAAACATATTGCACTCGTACGCGATGTAGTTGATGAAGTCGGCCAGATTCTTGGTTCGGCGTTCTATCTTGTATTCGTGATAGTGTCGTTTGTTTTTGATACTCTGTATTTCCTCATCGGTAAAGAGTTTCAGATGTTTCATGCACTCGTACTCGCGGATCGTCTGCTCACGACGTAATTCAATCAATTCAGTCATCACGGAAGCAAATGAAAAGCGTTTGCTAGAGTATGGCTAATGGACAACTTATGAAGATGTTCAAAGCACAATTCCACAGAGCAATCTTTGAGCAAAAACGTGTTGATTGTTTTTCAAAGTGCGTGGTAAAATGTCATTTCTTCTCGTGGTGGAGATGACGTTTAGCGTTTGTCAATGTTCAGCTGTCATGTTTACGATCAAACGACGATGCTAGAATTCGCGCGTTTTGAAAAAAACATTGTTCAGCAACAGCAGAAAACTTCGGTATTTTAATTGGTGACGATCAGCACAGATTTGTTGAGTTACGATGTCTGTCTCGGAAACGGTAACCAGAAATCAGGCAACGTCGCAGCAGAGATGCCTCCAAGTGGCAAACCAGCAAACAAACCCATTGTCGGAATTTCCTGAGTTTCTTAACTTTACATGCAGCCAGAACGACGGAACCGACCTGCAGCTGAAGCTACAGTGTAAACGGAAAGCCGACATGGATCCCAAATTGCTCAAGTGGGCATTCAAACTAGCCGAGCGTAACGTTGGCCCACAGTATCGGGCGTGCAGTTTAGGCTGGCAGCCAAAGATTAAGCAGGCAGATCTCAACAAACCATGGGCTCGGTATCTTGTAGCGACGGATATGACCACCAAGAAGCCTGCAGCATACACGATGTTCCGCTTCGATCTGGACTATGGCCGTAGTGTGCTATATTGCTACGAGTTGCAAGTGGAAGCTGAATACCAGCGCAAAGGATTAGGCGCGTTCATGATGAAAGCATTGGAGAAGATGGCACAACACTTTTCCATGGAGCGTGTCGTGCTAACGGTGCTGAAAAACAACGAAGACGGGATGCGTTTTTATCGAACATTGGGCTACGAAGTGGATGAAATGTCCCCGGACAAGGAAGAAAATGCAGCATACGAAATAATGAGCAAACCAATGTTTTGAATGGATGAAAACCAAGTGTAAAAGACACAAGCATTAAACTAGAATACAAGACTGTTTTGTGGCTGAGATGGAAGCTATGGTAATTATGAAAAGGAGAATTTGTTTTATTTCTACCATCTGAACTTGTTGGCAACGATATAGCTACTCATTGCCCCTCGAAATTTCTTCCGTCACGACTGCATCCCTTTTTCAAAAGGAGGATTTCTGATCTATGGAGGAAACAGTGTTTCTTATCTTGCCCAAAGGTGTCTTTCTGATAGAGCATCGTTCATGTTTCCACTGTTTCCAACCACCATATCCTATATTGAATCCTCACTTTAGAGGCTACGAATTTCAGAGTTGGATCGTGCACCGAGTATGTCGATGTCATCCGAAAGTTTTGCGAGTTGTACATTGTTTGATTGCTATTGTCCGTTCGTTGCGCTCTCTTTGATTGGTTCAAGAAAACCTTGCTCTGCTGATTCCTCCTTCGAGTGGAACGTTTTAATGTGAGTTCGGGCGTTATGAAGCCAACGGAATCGTTTCTCACAGTAAGGACAACGGAAACAATATTGCTGTACGCTATGAATCATCGTCTGGTGCCTTTTCACCGTTGCATAACGGTTAAACGCTACCTCACAGCTATCACAGTTGAACAATCGAACGGTATTTGAATGTAGCTTCATATGCGTGTTGTAGTACTGCTTGGAGGAATACGTCTTATTACAGATATGGCATCGATGAGGTCTTATACCGACATGGGAAATCATGTGCTGAGATAGGTAGGCCGATTTGCTAAACGCTGCCTTGCACACTTCACACACGTACTGCCGTTTATCGGTTCTGCCATTCATGTGCTCTGTTCGACGGCTTTTAATAATTTTATGTACAATTTCTCCAACATGTTCCACTTGTTGTGCTTTTTTCGACGCAGAAGAATCTTCATCCAATGATGCAGTATCACTAGCATCTTTGTTGTTCTCATTGGATGCAGCAGCGTTAGACGATTGTTCGTTGTTTTTCGTCGCCATTGTGGGCTTCACGCACTGGTCGAACATTACCATCTCACCGTGAATCCGTGCCCGGTGTGCACGTAACCCACCGATTGTTTTAAAAACCGAAGGACACTTCTGACAGAGGAAGCGGTTTTCTAACACCGCATCATCCAAGTTCGGATGGCGTTGTTTGACATGTGTTTCCAGGTTCCATTTTTGTACGAATTTCAATGGGCAGAGCTTACACTGGTACTTCTTTTCGCGCGAATGGATAAGCATGTGTGTCGAAAGGCTTGCCTTCTGTGTAAATGATTTCGAACATTTGTCGCACTGGTAGGGTTTTTCCTTGGTGTGAACTAATTCGTGTCGTCGAAGGAAGTAACGATCGAGGAACCATTTTCCACATTCCGTGCATTGGATGGTACATCGTGGTGGATTTTCTGGCTGATCGGATTGATCAGATTTATCGTTGTTTACGTTTTGTTGCGGTACCAGCGAGGATGCCAGCATTTGTTTGTCGATCGTATTCTGTGCGGAATCGATGTTGAAAGTCTGAAAGCAAATAGTATCCAATCACAAACAACACTTTAAAGAAGCTGTACGTGCTAACATACCTCTTGCAAATCCATGACTTCGTCATTGAAATGGAAATTTTATTTCCCAACTTTTCCAGCAAAAGTGCCGAGCCGCGCGCAGCAATGTTGTGATTTATGTTGAAACGTCAAAGTGACGGCATCTGTCTACAAAAACAGCAACAAAAAAAAGGAAAACAAACAAACGCAGAGTAGTCAATTCCTACTTTGTTCAAATATTTGGGACAAAAGTGCAAGTTTTCGTTGCATGCGAACAAAATGCAGTGTAGAATATGTTTGAAACAGTGCGGTGATGATGATAAAAATGCAACACTTTTCCATTCTTTCATTAGCGGCATGATGATAGCAGAGTTTTTGAATGATATGTTCGATGTCCAGGTTTGCTAGTAGTAACCGAGCATGTGCAATGGCTTTTTTCTTTTTACTTAAAACTTTTGCCTTTTGTATCATTTTAGATATCCGAAGATGATGCTTTTCCACAAACCGTATGTGAACAATGCCATCTTGAGCTTCAAATCGTGTCGATTTTCCGCGATAGACTTCTAACGTCTGACAAAATACTACGGACATCGAGTCTGCTCAGAGACGGTGTAAATAATGAGGAAGGTATGGTGGACGAGTCGATTTCATCATGCCCGGCTACTACAGCTACATTGGAATCTATAGAACAAGAATCTACAGCGACCGAGTTGACGGCTAGCTCTTGTGGGGATTGTAAAAAGAAGATATGCGATACAGAACCAACCTATTTGTTTCAACAGGGCAGCCCTTCTGGTGGCATTTTGAACAAAGTACTCTGTCAAGAATGTTATCAACGCATTCCTACGGGGCGTGAAGATGGTCAGGATGAGGGAAATTGTTCCGAAGCACACCTCATTCCGCCTCCGTTAGCAGCCAATTTACTGCCATCGGAACCATCAAATGCTGGTACGAAATCATATCGTTTTTGCTGTGTGACTCACTGCTCGGAGAAGTTGGCCAATGAAGCAGAGCTGATAAACCACACAAGGCAAATGCATGCGATAAAGATTCACAAAAACCGTGAAAATCAAGAACCTGGAAGACCGTTCAAATGCAACATTTGCTTTCGAGCGTTTACATCATCCAAAAACTTGCGCGTTCATCAGTTGGTTCGATCCAATGTGTACAATCGCAACTTCACATGCAACACATGTCCTTTTCGAGCTGGCAGCTTAGCAGCCCTAATAGTGCATGAACGTACCCATACCGGTGAGCGTCCGTTTCAGTGCGATTCATGTGAAAAACGATTTTATTCCGAAACGTTACTAAATTCACATCAAGTATGTCACCGGGATGAACGGCCATTCGAATGTTCGTACTGTTCGAAAAAGTTTGCCCGCAAACGCAACATGATGGAACACTTCAGGTTGTGCCAGTCAGATGAAAAGCCGTACCACTGTGAAGAGTGCAGCGCACGGTTTAAAACGATGCAGCATTTAAAATTGCATCGACGACTGCACACGGGAGAAAAACCGTACACGTGTAGCCTTTGTCCTAAAAGTTTTCACTACATAAACGATCGAAAGCGACACGAACTATCGCACGTGGGGGCTAAACCGTACAGCTGTGAGGCTTGTGGTGTTTCGTACACCCGGAAGTATGCTCTTTCCATGCACGAACGTACACATACGGGTGAGAAGCCGTTTGAGTGTTCAGAATGCGGAAAACGTTTCGCTCAATCTTCGTTGCTGAAGAGGCACGTCGCTCGGCATAAGAATGTTGAAAATGACATTTTAAGTAATCAACAAAACAGTTCCTTAGAGCGGGAAAGGGAATCACATAAATTAGTAACTATTTAAATAAATGAATCAAAAAATATAAAAACGGTTTTAATTTATGGCAGCTTTGAACTTGAAGCAAAGTTAGATTGTAATAAAATTTTCATCGGGCACGATCATTAACTGTCAACAGGATAGGGGTTTGTTTACATTCCCGCATCAACAACAATACATACGTCCACCGCAAGTAAATGCAAATCGTGCACAAAATTCTAACAAAATGTGGCAAGAAGATTTCAATGTTTTCAAAAGCGATCAAACTCCAAAAGTGCCGGCAACAAAAGTGAACCGAACCAATCTACCCCGACGGGCGAGGAACTTTAGGTAAGGGCAAATGCTGCCTCATTCGTGGCACTTTCGCTAATCACCGGATACGTTCGATTGTTGTTTCCTTAAAGCAAAGAACAGCTTCAAAAAGCCCTACGTAAGAAAAAAGAATGCAACGATAAAGCTCAACGCACGGTAGAAACGCTTATTGAACCGGGACGCACAGAGGAGGAATTGCTCACATTGTTGCAGGATATTAACCAATGCCACATGGAAGACATAATAGAGGAGCGTGCGATTGGAAAGATCTGTGGTTATCCATTGTGCGACAACGCGCTAACGAAGTAAGGCCAGGCTCCATGCCCATTTTGCTTCTTTGTATGCACCATTAATGTTTTGCTATGTTTTAGTGTACCGAAACAAAAGTACGTAATATCTGCATCGAAGAATAAGGTATACGACATCACGGAACGAAAGAATTTTTGTAGCGGCGAATGCTACAAGGCGTCCAACTATATCAAACAGCAGATGCTAACGAGTCCGCTCTGGTTGCGCGACCAGGAAGATATACCGAACTTCCGGCTGATCAATGGCAGGCAGCTCACTTACCGGGAAACCGACGTAAAGAAACCCTTGCAACCGGACGAAGCGTTGTTTGGAGAGTTAAAAATTGTAGAGCGAACATATGCTCCAAAAGAGCAGGCAAAAATTTTGGGAAAAAAATTGAACGAAAGTGCAACGGATCAGAAAGAAGGAACGTGCCCTGCAGCTCGGGATGTTGTTGGAATTGAAGAAGAATTGAATAGTGTACTTTCGAAGTTAAATATTTAGGGTATAGTGTGGACACAAAATTGTGATAAAATTGAATAAACAATATTTAAACAAATGGTACAGAATTGAAACTCATTCAAGATCTAATTTACGAACAAGGTTTGCTAGCTTCAGGGAATGATGACGTCACTTGTCACAACACTGACGTTTCGGTGTTGTTGTTTATCCGTGAGGAGTTGGAAGCAGTTCTTTTGTACAAGAAGATTTATCAATAAAAATTGTTGTAAGTATGCAATAGATCAGTGTTTTTTGTGTAGGACATAGCTTGTAATAGGTAATCGAACCCAGAGGGTTTGTACATAGTTTGTTATATGATTAATTTTACGTATTTCGTAACGTTATTATCACGGTAGAGAGTACTGAAGGAACGATGTGCTATCAGTTCTACTTATCTGCTACGGCACCGGGTTCGGGGTATCGAAGCATAATCAATTCTACCTCAATATTCCTTTTTCATTGACCTTTTCGTAAAAGCTCTACAGTCAATGTAAGCGTAATTGTTTTTCTTTCTGCTTCATCAAACTATGCCCCTCTTTTGTGCCGTCTTAGGCATATTGATGAAAAGAATCATCCGGACTGTATCGCTTATCAGCATAAAAATAATGTCAACAAACATTACTTCTTGTTTCTGGATAGTGTTACTACTGGCATAGCTACTACCTGCAGTAGCTCCTACCTGAATGCACGTCTAGCGTCGGGTAGATTCGATTCCCAATCGTGAAACCCGGCGCTACAGTTGATCGAAGTTCAGTCTAAGCTTCACTCAGAAAAACTCAGTCTTTTTAGATCTCAAAAGCTTGAAGCAAAGTGTTTTGAAATCGTTCGCATTTCTGATCATGTCCTGCGGTACTATAAATAGACAATCGCAGTGGCGGGTCCCCGAGCCATGAGGCCCCGAGATCTCGAGTGGACCTGCGAAGAGTATCGCGTAATCTTAAGAACTGGTAAGCAGACGCCAAAACAACCTTACACATCAGCTACTACTTTCAAATTTGCTGAAGCTAAATTGGTTATCAGGGACGAAGATCATCGACGATTGCATTACCCTCTTCCTTCTCCTCGGCTTTCATCGTCACCTTCCAAGTCCTTGTACTGCTACTGATGCTAGTCGTCTGCAAAATGATCAAATTGATTCAAATTGCCAGATGTACGTAGAAAAGACAACATATCTTCATGTTTCCGTAAAACATTTTCTTTCACAACAAAATGATACAAACTCATAATCACTAAATGCCATTGTTTGCCAAAACAGCCAGCACTTGTAAAGCATTGGGTTATGACATAAGATTGGCGCATTGTTAAATTTGAAACCACACTACTGTCCTCGCCGGTCGGCGCGTCAACGATTGCGAAAGTGATGATTGTACGCGTCTGTGCAGCTCTAAAACGGCAAACACTAAATTGGTTTCAATTCTCGCCCATTAACCTAACGGAGCGTTCATTTCGCATCTGTGTCGGTTGTTCATACCGGTGAACCGGTTCCGGGCAGGATCACGCACTGATCAGCTGATGGAAATGGGAAGGACAAAGACAATTTTGTGTGTGCGTTTTTTTAAACTGTACATAGTTTCCTTCAGGTTTACGCAGAGGACTTTGGTCGGGTTCGGACGTTGATCGCTTTCTTTGCTAACATAAACCCGCTTCGGTGATCAATCAGCTGTCGATCACGGCGCACCGCCTGTATGTGGCGAAACACTATTTTTAAACCGTCGGAACATCCTTGGCATGTCGGGAAAAGTGGAACGCACTGGAAGTGTCCGCAAAGCAACGATGATCGTTTCAGAAAGTACTCACGCCTTCGACAATTTTTTGTTCCCTCCTTTTCTGTTCCGTTACAGACGCAATTGCCGGTGATGCAGCTGGGATAAAATAACTCCACCACACGACAGCGACGGTGTACATACAGGCATACACATAACGGGTGCTTATTGCGGAAGCGGTGCAAACCAACGGGCAGTAAAGCCGTAGCGCGGGACGGGGACATTTCCACTCATAAAGACGCATAGCTCGCGCAAACGCGCACATTGCAAACGCGGTTCAGTCGTAAACGTTCCACAGCCAGGGTTTCAGTTCTAGTTGAGCATTGTCCGGGTGTTGTACACGCTCTGCTAAAGTGTTAGCAGATTATTCGGGGAGCATTTATTTTATTTTTTTTTGTAAAAGCGTACGTGCTTGTTGCAAAGGTTAAAACCGAGATAATACACAGTCGTTTCTAGTTCAAGGACGTGAAAAGCAACTCAGACCGAGAAGTGTCCACGGAAACGTGCAGGATTGAGCGTGTGTGTGTTTGTTAATATTTTCGGAAAGGGTGCATAGGCAATGGCGCAGCAAGTGCAGCAAGTTTTCAAGGTCGCCCTAGCCAAAACGGCAGGCCAAAGGGCGATGTCTACAAGCGGTGTCATCGGTACGTTAGATGGTGAGTAAAATTGGATTCTCATTGAAGATGCTAAACAACACTTCTTCCTCATGAAATAAACCGGTTTGCATCGATGCATTCGGAAAGCTTTCCTCTATGTATTGTCGCATGTTGCAACTACGGTCATGCTTTGTTGTGTCTTGTGAACGGAGTGCGGAAATGTAGAAAACTGCATTTATAGCGGTAGTGTGCAATACAAAGGAATTTACATTTATAATTCCGCTTTTTTTTAGATATTCTGTGAAATGCTGTGATCTTTTCGTACGAAATTCGAATTGTTCGATGTTCTCAAATTAGTTCTAGAATTCTTTCCCTTATTTTTATCTGAAACATTCCGATGGAAATCATATTCCGTCGTAGTAGAGAAAAAAAGTTTATCGTTGAACATTGAAATAAACAACTGACCGACCACCGACCGACCGGTCTTGTGTATATATTTGCTACGTGACCGGAGCGCCATACATTGTTGGGGCCGTGTGTCTACTGGTTTGATCCGGTTACCACTGTCTCTGGAACACGTTTCATATTTCTCCCCCTTCAACGCAATTAGCTTCCCGGGGCACTTCTGTGGTTATGTTAATTTGCATCTCCCCTTACACCCTTCTAACGTCTAAATGATGCAACCTTTGTGTGTTGGATATAAAACATTCTAAGCCATTTGTTTTTCTTATTGCAGGAGCTGCTGGTTCGCTTACAAAGAAATGCGCAACGCAATCGTCTGGACTGCACATGTCCGTTCAGCGCAGCTATCCAATGGCGGCCACCCTTCCACTGCCACCGAACATTGACGCATCGGAAACGAGGCGCTTTTCGCCATTGCGCTCGCGTGACATTAATGCTTCAGCACTGCTGACGCACCAATCGGCCACACCGAGTGAGGCCGGATTGATCGATGTGACGGTGGACATGAGTGGTGGATCGGTCGATCCGCATGTTGCATCGTACGACTGTACCGGTGCGGTCAGCCTTAATTCGACTATGCAAAGCAATGTGCCGAGTCCGTTCGGGGGTATGCACAAGTTCACGCATCTGAACATGCCGGGCGGTGCGTGGGCACAGGAAAGCAAGTTCCTGTCGCACGAGCTTAACTCCTCGCACTACACCAACCTGCGGCAGGAGGTGCGCTCCGATTGGAGCACCTATGAGGACCGTCCGATCAAGCCGGAAGGTAGGAAGATTATGGGTTTGTCACGACGTACAGAGTACTGCCCACAGGGCGGACATTTTAGGTCGTTTTCGTTGTTTGGCACCACTATGCCAGGTAGACAGGGTTGCGATGCTGGTACGTTAGGTATACGGTTAGGTCGTGCCTTTTCGCAAAGCTCAACACACTTATTGGCATGTACCTCCATGGCGCTTAATAATAAATCCACGCAAGCTAACACCGCTGCTACTAGTGGCACTGCCGGGGAACCAAATTCAAAAGATAATTCCGCGTCTAGTGAGGAACAGGTCCCCGTCTCGCGCAAAGATCGGCTAAAGAAGGCTATCAAAGAGTACGGATCGACCGTGCTCGTGTTCCATGTCAGCATTAGTCTCGCTTCATTGGGTACCTGTTACCTGCTGGTATCGAGGTTTGTAATCTAAATGTACAGGTATCCGTTCAGAAACGGGCACGCTCCATTTGCGCAAAATACCCCCCGTAGGGTTCTGTTACTTACACAAGATACTTTTATACGTGTGTTAATCTAAAATCTAATATTTTTTTCATTCTCTTCATGAAATATTCGTTTTCTACTCACCACACATTTTCCCACACGTGCAGCGGAATAGATATGGTCGCCCTGTTGGATCGTATGGGCTGGGGAGATTCGGCGCTCGCCAGCAAGGCTGGAGCCGCCGGGGCCGGCACATTCGTCATCGCTTACGCCATCCATAAGGTGTTTGCTCCGGTTAGAATTAGTATTACCCTTGGTGCAACGCCCCTCATCGTGCGGTATCTTCGTCGGAAGGGCATTCTGAAGCCTCCAGCACCGTCAGTGTCGTCCTCTGGAACATCATCGCCGAAGGAGAAACCTTAAAAGAGACGAAACTTCATGCTGTGTGACGACCATTAAGGAGTGGTGGAGGTGTGGTTGGGAGTGCATATTTTTTGTATTGGAAAAACATTTATCATTCTGTTACACATTCAGCAATAATAAAATTAAATAGAAATGTTAGATCATTCATTAGTCACATTTGTAACTATCCTGGTATTAGAATAGTTAATGTTGATGACATATCCATTTTTCTGAAAAATGAATCCGGGAGTGCCAGATAATGCAATACCCAGGCCGCCCAACCCACGGCCCAGGCGCTTTCTGCTTCTTCGCCAGAACGGGAAGCGGGTATATCCAGCCAGAGTCAGAACACCGACTCACATGGCAACACTTTTGCGGGTTCTGTAGCTGGAGGACACCGGGTGACGACCGGTACCCGTGGATCGGACGGATCGGCCAAGATGCCACCGTTGCTCTGATACTGAAAGCGACATTCGATCGGCCTATCCACGAGGCGGGGCCCGAAGGAGCACAACTATATCTAGATCCAGGTAGGAGATAAGTTAATCAGTAACTCCAAACCTGAAGGTAGAAGTGGAAAAATTTGTGAGAACAAAAACAAACAAAAAATAGTTGATACTTATTAATTTTATAAGTTTATAAATTATATTTAAATTTTATTTTAAAAATTATTTTAGCGAGTACAGTAACCGTAAATACCTTAACTGTTAGTCCTTACGATACTTCCAATGAATGACCTCAGTTCTATTCTATTTAATTCCCAGTTTTGGACTTAGGTTCTATTGCTGTAAAAGGGCCAAGACTTTCGCACTTGGTATAGATTCAGGTGTTTGTCTATACACAATGTAAATTTTGCAGTTTGCCCGGTATAGGATAGAACATGTAAGATATTTCCAATAAAATTGCGAAAGAACGGCTCGCACAACACGCATGATTTGGGTTAAAATCTTCTATGGAACAAGCTATGGGTAGTTCAAGTCACAGATAACCAGTCATCTAGAAGTGGCAGGCCAAACCCGGTGAAGGTTTAGAGGCTAAACAAGAAGTGGTTTATGAATGGAATACTGTGACTAGTGTGCTACGATACAGGAGCCTAACTGAAATAGTGTCCAATTGGAAGGGAAACATATTACTAAAACAGAGACCTATTTTTAATTAATTTACAATAATCTACGCTGTCTAAATTACTTACAACATCATAAAACGTGAATTTATGATAGAGCTGTTGGTTCCCTGTCTACCTGTATCCCAAAACCTGTTGTTGATTCATTACATCGTTGCTCTTCTTTCAATCAGCCTACAGAAATACGAGATCTTCGCATTGCTGCCGCTCGCGCTTGGTTTGTGTGATGGGACTTTCGTTTAATATCACAATATCTGTCGGGAAACCAGAAGCTACAAATTGCTCTTGTTCACTTATGCTTATTCCTGTCGTTATCCCGTATTTTAACAACCATCACCCTTCCATTGTCCCTCTTCGCTGGGGGAGATCGCTAGTCTTTCCTCTTCCCTTTGTTGCCTATAATTGTACCGTCAATATTGAACTGATTGGGGGGTTTGTGGTATTGTAGGAGAAATACTACTCTTGTACTACTAGTAGTGTTGCAGCTTACTTGGCCGTTGCTCGCCCATAAAGTGCGATGTGTTCATTTGCTCAACCAGAACGTTTTGGTTGCAGCAATGTAACGGCCTGCGATGCATCAGGAAACAGGTTGTAGTAGTTTATGAGTGGCACGTACGCGGCGCCAATAACACGACCGGCAAACCATCGTCCGTGCAGTGCGTTCACCGCGAGCACGGCTGTGGCAATACTGGGACATTTGACGTACACGTTACCCGAAGGCGATTGCTTGTCGACGTACACATGCTGTACACCACCGTGCTTGTTACACTCCTCTATCACATCGTCCTGTATTTCCAGATCCCAGTTCGGGTTTGTTTCCGTCGCTGGATCGAACATGTTCGATAGTAGGAAACACTGGGTAGCGATTGGTGGTGACTGATGGATTGGTTGTTGCGGTACGGGCTGTGGAGCGGTTGCCAACAATGCGTCGGCCGCAGCACGAGGTACGGCAAGACCGGCACCTTCCGCTAGTTTAAACATTAGCTGCAGTCGTCCTGTTGCACCGAGCTCAATGCCACTGCGGTCCATTTCGTCCGTGTCCAGAGAGGCGTGTGTGGTCACATCCAGTCGTTCTGTTACGTTTCCTACCTTCATCGGACGACCGGCTAATTCGAACCCATTCAGCTGTTCCAGTGCTTTCTTAGCGTCATCGGCATTATGGAACTGAAAAAAGAAGAATTAAATTTACTTTACTTTATCTCATTCAATACGAAGCAATACAGCAATACAATACGTTTAAGGTAAAGATTTTTTCATGTCTGTACAATCTCACAATGAGAACAATTGAATTCCACATAACAGGTAAACAATCTAAATGTTGCAAGATCCGAAAGTCATCATCTGAAAACTTTCTTTATTAATATTGCATACCTTTACCCCTCGATTGCAAACCAACAATCACAATCAAGTCAAGAAGTATGCCTACATTACAAAAAAAAATCGATTTGGTGACATTAATTGCACATGGTTCCCGCGAGATCTAGAGATCTCGTCGTCTGTAATTTCTGGCGATCTTTAGTTTTACTAACCCTCAGTCAGATAGCCGGCAAAACACCTACGTATGATGATGTGTTAGGTCATATCAGCCATAGAATGGCAAATTAGCCTTAATAACATCACATACTTAGACAGCCAGTCCGTGGGAATGGTTCGGGAATGATATTCGATCCAGGAGATCCAGCGGATCCACTTAGGCCATCGAACCCGACACGCTTGGAGGTAGCGAATCATAAAGTTTATGTGAGATCTCACCATTTGAAACAATTAAACTTCAACAACAAGAAGAGCAATCAACGTACGGCAAGATCTTTTCCTGAGCTGCACAAATTACAAAACAGGAAGCCCATTCGATTTAGCGTACCTTTACCCCTCGATTGCAAACCAACAATCACAATCAAGTCAAGAAGCACGCATCGAAACATGTACTAATCCAATGTTTAGGAAATTTTTAGCCAATACAATGCAAAATAAACTTACCGTAATGAATCCGTAACCTTTCGAGCGGCCAGTGTCTGCGTCCATAATGAGCTGAATGTTATCAATTTTCCCGAACGGTTCAAAAATGCCATTCAACATATCTTCCGTGATGTTGAAATGTAGCGATCCAACGTACAGTCGCATTGGTCCGGATGGATTTTTCGGCGGTGCAGCTGGCGGTTGACTGGCCATTCGGTTCTTTTCTGCCTGTGTATGTTGCACACTGATCGGTATACCAAGAAGCTTCTGTCCGGAAAGCCCAAGTGCCAGTGCGACCGATTCCGGATCTTTAAACTCGATATAAGCGATACCCTTGAATCTTTTCGTTTTGTTGCATGTGATCAATCGCACGTCTCGAACTTTACCGACGCTCGAGAAGAATTCTTCCAAGTCGCGTGCATGTATGCGCTGGGACAGCTGCATGCAAAATACAGTACGCGCATCGCGATCCTCCTGGGTCATCTCTTCCAGTGGGGAACGGTCGCGATAGTAGCCACTCGAACCGCCCCGTCCACGTCCACGGTAGGGTTTCGGGGACATGGAGCGTCGTCCCCGACCACGGACACCTTCCCTCGAACGACTGCGCCGACGGTAGTCCCGTTCGCGGGAGCGACGGCGATGATCACGGTCACGTGATCGCCGCTTTTCTACAATTTCGCGGCGATGATGCTCGCCTTTTCCGCGCTCTTTCTCCTTGGAGCGATCTTTCGATCGTTCGCGACGTGCTGGTGAGCGAGATTTGCTACGCTCCTTGCTGCGATGACGCTCCTTGTCTCGGCTTCTACTAGGCGATCCCGAGCGATGCTTTTTTGAACGTCCTTCTCCTTCACGGTCGCGCTGTTCACGGTCACGGTCCCGCTCACGTTCTCTATCGCGATCACGAGATCGGCTACGGTGACTGTGGAATGGGATAGTTAAAAAAAAAGAAAAATGAAAAATGACAATTCCGTTCAACCTTGAAATGTTTTCTGTTACTCACCGAGACGATTTGCTGTGGCCATTTTCCTTTGGCTTCTTCTCTCCATTAGCCGAACCGTTTTCTACGGGCGATGAATCATCCTACAGGCAGATAGTGTTCGTTGTTTGAGAGCAGCATTGATGTCGGTTGAATGGATGTTAGTTTTAGGACGAGCGCAACCGTACCGAGAAGATAAGGTCGTATTCGAGAAAATGAAAATGGTGCACACGGGATTTACATTGAACGGAAGAGGATTTGGTTGGTTTTTATGGTGTTTTGAATTTCAGGCCACGCGCATCAGATGATCACGTTTTGTTTTGTGATACACAGGTTAAGAAACGTAGAGCGATAGTGATGAAGTGTAAAAGAAAAAAAAGATAAAATAAAAAAAGAAAGGGAAAGAGAAGAGAAAACAACGAAACATCGGATTAATTTAATACGCTTGCAGTTAACCGGATTGTAGGGCTCCCCTCGTGGAGGGCGCGCAGGGAATGGTCTCAGAGATGCGGCAGAGACGCAGAGTAATGCCATCGTCCCGTGCGTACTCGAAAACGCACCCAGTAGAAGTGATATGCAAGTATAAGAGAAAACAAATTCAAGATGGAAGACAACAGATTGAACATTACTGCAGCTAGCAAGTCACTCGATTTACGTTCACACCACCACATGACGGTACCCACACGCTGTCGGTTCGGTTCACCTACGCAGAAAAAAACAAAACATATAGGCTTGTGTTTGATTCCGCTGTTATATCGATTCGAACAAGACGCCTCTTTCATTCATTCTAGGTACACCGGTTCCGGCACAGGTTCAATCGATCATTTCGTCTTCGGCAGACCAGCCACCACCGAGACGCGGGGAAGGATGGCACTGCACAACAACGGCCGGTAGGAATGGTTTTGAGCGAAGGTTGAGTAGTTCTGCAATAACAACACATTGTATTCTGTTATGGGGCACACACAAACTTACGTTTGAGGAATGGTTCTTTGCAAATGCGTTGCTATTTCATCGTTATTAGCAAACAGGCTAACGGGACCTATATATGTATGTACAGTTTTACTTTCAGACGAGACGTGTCCTGGCGAAATGCACAATGCTATGCCATTGGCCATCCGCGGGAGTTATCCACGCAATCAAGAGCAATTAATCTGCAAAAGGAAAATAATGCCTTTAGCGATTGCTCGCGTAGCGAACCAAAGGAACCATCAGAGCACGTATCTAGGAGCTAGAGTTTGCCTCTTTCGGTTGTGTGTATGCATATCATCCAGTTGCTTCTAACAGAATCACCAATGATGGACACATACGCATCTGGCCATATGTCACCGTAGCGAATGGCATCACGCAAGCAAAAAGGCGCCCTATTGGCAATAAATACATCAGCTGGTTACGGCATCAATTGATCGATCTGTAAAGAATCTGTTCAAAGTTGTCATAGATCACACAGTAGCATCACGTCGTCGCAGTCGTCGTCGTTGTCATCGTCGTCATCGTACGATGACGAGCCGCGCTTCACACCGTAGGATGGTGAGGGAATGGGGTGGATAAGAAAGAAACGATCTTTCTCGGCCTTACGGATCCCCCCAAACGAGTTGAGAGAAATTGCACGATACTATCAAACCTTATGCCCAGGGTCAGCCGACCATCGAAACAATCGCGAACCTAGAAATAATCTATAGATTCGTATTAGGTGGAGGGAGGGAAGCCTCAGCCAGTCGCTCCCAATGGACACCAACGGCTGCACCTGAGCTTGCTCGGATCCTGATGCCTTTTCGCGCTACACAAGGAGGACACCTGTAAAGAGAGCAACGGACGCATCTTCGAAGCTTTTGTTCCCTATTTATCGTTGCTTCTTAAACCCGGTTCCAGCTGATTCCGTATAGCAGGTAACATGACCTGTACAACATTCTGCCGAACAGCCGATTAACCTAGAATGAGCAAATACTAAAGCAACAAGACACACGCGCATGTCACGGTTTTAAGAACCGAATTTTCATCGCATGATACTGGCAGGCAAAGGTTACTCACTGTTCTACTTTGTTAGTATTCAATCGTCATAACTGTGATACCCTTTCTCTGCACAACTACCAAGGGGTTTGTCTTGCTAAGGGCAAACTAAACATAAAGTAGCTAATAAGGTACGTACGTTACGGTGCGTAAGCTGTCATTGTTTTGCTTTGATATCAATTTATCTACTAGCAAAGGGGCACTATCGGAAGCATAGCTTTGCTTCTCTCTTAGTACCATCAATCTCAGTACATCCTTGACGTGGAAAGATCATGTCTAAGCCACATTTTCTAGGATGGAAAGTATATGGAAAAAGAAAACGCAATTAAACATATTCGATGAAACTTGCCTCATCGGTTTCGATGATCACGCTCTACGATGGTGATCAAACATTCGTTCCTATACGAACCCTGCCTTGGAAGGTGGGTAGGTTTACTGGGCTATATGGTCATAAAGGATATCTAGAACAAAACAAGGTAATTCTGAGAATGTCCAGTTGGTGTCAACTGTTTTCAAGAGCTCAATCATGTACAAAAGGAAGGGGAAAAGATAGGAGAGATCGAAGCCAAACAATAATGGCATGAATGGAGGACCGTATTGAGAACATGCACTTTTTCTCGCGATCCTCAATTCGTGCGCATATTTGTTCGCCTGCATATATGATAAGCTTTAAGTGCGTACTTTATCTTGATTGGGGTTTCCTGCTTATGCTGTTTATCTCATCATGGTAGGATAATCCTTTACGAAAGGACGGGTACATATATCTTTATGCGCGCGTGCGGTCTCTTCACGTGTTAATCGTGACTGATCAATAAATATAGCTTTTTTGTGTATTTTTGCCTACTTTTATTCCAACCAGCAGACACAGAGCAGCCTTTACAGAGATCAGCCTAGAAAAATAAAGAGAAAGTTCCACTTTAATCACATTGGTTCGGTCGTACTTCGCTGGCAATCGTTATGTGTATTTCTTTCCTTTACGGAGAGTACGAGAACCGCGAAAGTTATCTCAAAAAAGGGAGGAAATGTGATGCAACAAATAAAATAAAAGAAGAACAAACGATAAGATGTTCGGGGGATACGAAACATAGGACTGCTAAAAAAACGGATACATATGGGGTTTCGAAGATGGGGAACTTTAATTTTTTGTTTTGCTTGGGCGCGCGCGAATTATGACAAGAACGTTTAAATAATTATAAATTTCGTATCCATAATATTTTGCAATATTTGTGGAGAGGGAGTACTTTCGTAGTATTATTTTGATATTTGCGGTTGCTTGTATTAATTGGTATGTACCTTTGTCTTGGAAGCTGAATACACACACTCTCTGTACCAAACTCATACCGGAACCTGACATTAGTATCGTCTATAAAATGCAGAAACGAGGAAAATTCATGTCATTTACCTTTTTGACTATTTTTAAGTGATTGAGTTGGTTGGTAATAATGGTTGTTAATTTACATATAATTATCATTTTGCTCGGGATTCTGTTCCTTTCAAACAGCACTTACATGCTACGAAAATCATATACGATATACAGTGCTTGATGACTTATTGTTAGGAGCATAACGAAGATCTTCTTCAGATTATCTTACGTATGTGTCGATACACGAAGGAACTACTTGTACTGCGTATTTCGTTCAGATGAAAAGGAAAGTCTCTGCCAATGAAGGGACCCCTACAAAGATTAAATAACTTGCTGCATATAGCTAACTTCCGGGATCTGACGAACCTTCAGATCAGCTGTCTCTTTCCTTTCCATCTGAAGGCACGGCAGCGTAATAGAGCAATGTTTGATGTGTCTAGCATCGAGCAATATGCCGCACAAACACACTAACACAGACGCATAACCTCTAGCGCTCGGAACAACTACAGTGCGTTCCCGAACTTACAAACTTCTGGCGGCGAAAGGAGCGCAAGTAGTAGAAACAGGATACTAAAGAGTACAATCACACAGAGCACAATCTAAGTTCCGATGCGAGCTGCACTTACCTCCTTTTTGTAGGGCGCTTCAAGCAGATTCAACACCTCATTATTCAGTTCATCATCCGCCGCCATCTTGTCCGAGATGTGGTGCTCTTTACGTGTTCCGTGATCGTAAAATGTGGTACTTTTCATTCCGCGTACAAACTGGCGTTGAAAAGCTGTGCACTTATTCCACTGCAAACACCTCTGGTGCAGCAAACGATTCTCAATTGAAATGTGGTAAATTCACTTGGCTTTGCTGCCAACAAATGGATTAAATTCTCGAAAGAACTCCACTGCTAACTTTTGTTGCAATATGTTGAGAAAACAAGATGGCGAGCCAATGGAAAGCTGACAACTCGTTTGACATAAGCACAGGACAGCGCTCCGTTGATACCCACGGGTTTAGTACTTCACGGATTGTAACATGGAAGCTTTTTTAAAAATACGGTTTTTGGGAAAATATTACGCTGTAACTAGAGCTAAAATAATAGCACAATATTAATAAATAAAGAGATGAATTTTATTGCTCAGTATTTTGACGAGGTAAAATGCATTTATAAAACAGTTTTTGCATTACAGTTTTTGTCAATTATCAATAGCACACCTTTCATTGTTTGTTGATGCTATCGCAATGATGAGCTGATGAGTGTGATTGGCGACAGAAAATTAATCTGTTGAACAACAAAGACTGCGCTTGTGATAATGGAACACGGTAGTACTTCCGTTGTTAACAATGTAGCATCAGAACGCGATGTTTTCGATCCGTAGGAATTACTAGTGCGTCGGCTTCCGAAAACCGCCACGCCTTTGGGCACCGCATCGGCAGCAGGAAGCATGATTGCTACAACGAGCAGTATAAAAACGATTGCCACTTTATATTTATATGCGTATTCCATTGGCCTTACAGCACGCTCTGCGTAGTGCTTGTCCTTGCGTACGTTTTGTTCTACGAATGAGAAACGCGAGATAAATATTATTCACTCACTGTTTTAACACTGGCTCTTCATATCACGATTACTTTTTTGGTTTTACGTTTTTATTCCATTGATTTCTTGGCACTTGCCTTGATAGGTATTAAATGTCACGTCAGTAGCTTGTACGCGGAAACAACAACCCTCGTGCGCAGGTTTCATGCGCTCTCGGTTGTGCGCATTAACGATCACGATCGTTTTGCGCGCAAGTTCGCGAGTAGATTTATCGTTCTTGCTTTTTTTTTTCATAAATATTCGTAATGTAAACAGCTTTATAATTTTAATATTTTTTGTGTGGCAGATGTTGTATTAGTTAAATACACTGAGGTTGTTAAAAAAAGTTGTATTTCCTCGAAGTACCTGATATGAAGCGTTTAGGGAGCGTTAGTCGATATTTAGATTTTTTTTCTTCACAGTAGTAGAGAACATTTTAATTGATTATTAGTGCTATAAGTTGTCTGTCTAACTCCGATGAACAACGATGAAAAATCAGTAACATAAACATTTAAGAATACAGTCGATTAACTTGGATAGATTCTTGTTAAATGATGTACCATTTCAGATTGATTTGATTTGCACGAAAGCTCTTGTTTTTGTTAAGAAGTACAAAGTGTGAACCCATGAACTAAATTTGAATATATATATGTAAATCGCAACCCTTTTTCACGGAGGGTGGAATTTGTCCTAGAAATAGAAGTCTAGAAATATTCCAGTTCTAGACAATAATTCGGATAATCAGTTCATACATTTGTCTAATTATTTTATTTTTTAAAGTATGTGAAAACATACAGCCTGTTTCGCTCTTCGTGATAACATTTTATGTTAAGTATCGCACCACGTGAACGATCGTGAAACCTGACATCCTACAAACGTTACCAAGCATTCCTGGCACGGCAAAATAGACGATAGAAAAACGTCTGTATTCCGCAAGCCGGTAATCGGCCCCGGTGCCATTCGTCACCGTTACCTGACGATCGATAAAAAACAGGAGTTAGCACATAAAGTATCGTCTCGGTTTAACTTCCCTGCATGTTCCCGGCACACTTGGGGTTGTGCTTAAAGCGTCCAATTAAATCTATTCATCGGGTAGTTTTACCAGCAATAGGAAGCAACCATTTTTGCCGCAGTAACGAACAGCAGCAGCGTTCTTAGGCAACGCGTCTGGCATCGGGCAACCGCATCGTAAGAAACAACCGATACAACCGATTTCAACGAGCATAACAGTGTGTTACACAGAGGGGTGAAAAAAAAACGAACAACAACCGCAACTCCCATTTTCAACCGACAGCAGAAGTTCCGCAACCAACGCGCACGGAAATAAGGTCACTGAGTCAATAAACTCAGCGGGTGGGTATGTCTGGACGGGAATGTTAGGCTCGAGAACCTCCACCAGCCCTTGCGGGTGCTTTCGGACCGGGGTAAAGCAAATTCAAATGCATGTGTCCTGTGTACGCTGGGAACGAAAAGTCAGCTGTAAAAGTCCCCAAAACGTAAAACGCAATGTCAGATAAAGGACAAATCAAGACGGGAAGTTTGGGTGGAAGGTGGTCATTCCCGTGTCGAAGGCGATTTGTAAGGCATGCACAGGCAATTACGGAGACAGGAACGCAAAGGCCAATGCGACGGTTACCCCTAACCGGGACGAGTACGTCGGTACAGCCTTTAGGTAGATTTGAAAGTTGTTGTTTAAATTCAAACGATCTAAACGAACACATTTAAACAGTGCTGTGGGTACACGCTGTTTGAAACAATTGGTAACAAAACAAGGGCGGAACGTCCGGGTTTGTCCCGACCCTGCCCAGCTCCCACCATTAACCGTTCATTATTTATACATTAAGGACCTGTGGTGCCATATCGACGATATATGAATTGCACACGTGACCACTACCACCACACGCGGCATTCTTGAACAGGTGAATGGCTAACGTCCAACCCGGTAAGGTACGGCACACTGGTGGTAGATTATATTTCGCAAAAAAGAACACGAAATGTGCTACACGTACAGGGTGTGATGTGAGCGCGATGTTTGCTCGCTGCACTAGCTCGATTAGTCGGGCTCTCGGAGACGGAAGTTGCAAGGCATGTGCCGGCATACAACTTCCCGCTGGCTAATCGTTTTAATTGGGTAAATGGTAATCTACTTTCTCATTTAATACCGGCACATAGGTATCGAATTATCCCGGATCCGTTCACGAATCGAATTAAATGCTGAGAGTTAATTAATGAATGAATGAGTAAATAGAATGAAGGTACTCTAACTCATTAGTGGCGTAAATAATATTTCCGATTGTTTTACTGACTGCCGACTTTTAAATTTCCTATTTAAGCCGGATCCTGTATCGGTTTATGTTGTCAATTGATCTCAAAAAACGATCCTACACGGCTAGAAATTAGCCCAGCAATGAATTATTGTTTTATTATTAGCGCCTAAATGTATGCAATAGTTTGTTTCTGAATTTATTATTGCGAGACAAACAGTAGCAATTTGTAAATCATATTCATCCACTCTGAAGCAAACAGTACATCGTACATCTTATCACATAAGTTCAACAAATCGATAGTTTTGGATGTAAAATTCGAATAAAAAAACTCCATTTTTAGAGGTCAACGTACCCGATGGCCGCAAGATCCATCTTGGCAAAAAAGCCACAAACGAGAAGCGTAGGCTAAGCATCCCGGAACAGCAAATGGAAGTCATTTATCATGTGAACAAAAAAAGATATACCTCACTCTACGCTAGACTCTTAAACGCAGTCCTGTGTTTATTTTTCCTTCCCACGGGTTGGTCTGGTGCTTAACTGAGCACACGATTGGAAGAAAATCTGGCACCACATATGCTGTTTAAGTTGTGTGCACATTATGTGTGTGGTTAACCTCGGATAACATCGGCCCTACTTCCGGATGAGGTGGATTACGTACGGGGCGAATGAAAGCGCGTTCGGTATGATCTTAGGTTATGATTTATTGTGTGTTCTCAGGTGGTTGAAACTGATGAGACATTTTCACACTGAGCCTAGAAAAGCTTCCTTTCGGATATCCGTGAATCCGGCAGTGAAGGTACAATATAAATATGAAATAAGCTGTTGAAATAACTCATGTATAATTGAATAACCGCAGGACGGTTTCGGTGTAGCTACCCGCTCTATTAGCTCTAGACGCCGAACGGCACCGACTGCCTTTCGTGGTTCGATAGTCACAAGATCTTTGCTGGCAAACAAAAAGAAGACGCCGACTGTGAATGCTCAAATGTAACTAACAGGTAAGTTAATTAAGTTCGCGCTAGACCGGTAAAAGGGCTGCTACAGTGTCTCTTCCCTTGAGGTGGATAACATTACCAGACGGTTACAATGTGCGTAACTGAGATACTCCATCTGTCCCATGGCAACAGCAATATCTCACCTTCCCGCTTCTTTGCTTCTCGACTCGTAGTGCGCAATAAGGTTATCGTTTCCCGGGAGCGAACCGTTTACCAACCACCGGCAGAAGCTCCACTAAAGCTGTCGTCACCGCTTCCTGGTCCCATCCTTTCGCATGCATCCATTCCGGTTGGGGCCCTTGGTTTGCCGGTTCGTGCAGCTGAGTTTTATCATAATCAGCGTCAACATTAATGCTGCTCGGTATCGTCAAAGCACGAACCGGCCCCGGGAGGATGTCGTCACGGCCGCCTAAAACTGGAGCACAACCGGCCAGATCCACCAGACGGTGGTTTTTTACTGATTGTGATTGTTTGTGACAGCTGGCTGGTGGAGATTGAATGGGAAGAGCGTGAAGAATCGGACTGTTGTGCACGCAGAAGAGTGGAATTTCCATCGTTACCTAGATATTATATCCATCTTTTCGGCATCATCCGTCAAAATGTGTCATACCATCACTCAAAACACACCAGATGAAGATCGGTTCGTTTGCCCTTTTTTGTTCGTTGCACGGAAAACGAAGTGCGGAAGTGCGACTAGCAGTTCATCAGTTCCTCGCTAGAACGAGACGAGTTTTTTTCTTTTCTTGCGGAGTGTAACAATGTGTTGTGAAATCGGGCTAGCTGGCAGAGCAGTTTACTCGCATTAGACGGAACTATCATCAGCATCAGGAACTCGCACGCTTGATACCAAATGACAAATGGGTATCTTCTGTTTTTCGCACGGCCAGAATGCTCTAACATGTTGTGCTGGCTCTCTGCGCGCCTTGATGGTCACAGCGATAGTTGCGGTCAACGGATGTGGGTTAGAGTTCTAGCTTTTATTTCTCAGAAACGTTCTATCGCCACCAACGCTAGAATCGTTTATTTTATTGTGTCTCTTGTTGACGATGCGACTGCTAAATGTTCTCCCTGGGAAAAGAAATTTAATTCAATTAGCATACCCTTATATCACAGAGTCAAGTCAAAAGGGAAATCTCCCGTGTGGTCACTCATGAACCCCCACACGATCGATACTGGTAAAATGTGGATAAATAATATAAGATACAACAAATATCTTGGGACTAACAATCGTTCTTGCCCACCCGCACAATGTGGAAGATTGTGGACCGTAATGGGAACACACGCTAATTTGTGTTCCACGTCCGTTGTTCATCGGTTGACCAGGCGCGGTAAAACAATGCCAGGAATAATAAATTACATTCCCCAATCGAACGGCGAGATAGTTGCATAAGCGCGAAGGTTGCAACATAGTTTGCAACGTTCAATCAATGATATATCGTGCCTTTGGTGGTGAACGTTGGGAAGACAAACAGGTGAAATTGGATGTTGGAACTATAGTACAGCAAGTGACAGCGAGTAAGACGAATTGTTTGGCGCAGTGAAAGTTAGCAACGTTGTTTATGGAGAAATAGACGAAAAATCAAGCAATGCGAAACGATTAATTAGTCAGATAAGCTTAATTGCAAATATTTTCCCCTCTTAACATATTTTTGGTTGTTTCTTTTCCAACAAAACAATTAAAAACACCTAATGTACACTATCACACACAATTAATAAAAACGAATAAAAAAAAACATTTTCTGTAAAAGCTGAAGCAGATAAACGAAAGATTATATTGGAATATTGTGAGACGGGAAGAAATATATATACAAGGACCGATCAGGGACAAATATTAGCATTGATGTGCCAAACTACCTCAATCAATTATGCTTCCTAGTGTTGGAAGCATGCTCGGGGTGTGCTAAAGTTGACACTGAAAGTTAATACAAAAACAAGCCCGAAAAAAAGCACTCATCCTACTCCGAATAGATCAATGACGCATCGAAAATGACGCCACTTGTTATGAAGCCAAAAGCGGACTTACAAAAAAAACCCTGTCTGCAATAATAACACAACTAAGCGAGAAGCGACCGTAGCGTTAGGCTTAATGTGCTTGTGCGGTTTTTTTTGTGCATTGTGGTGGTTTCCCTTTTCTTCTGCTCTTTGTACAGCGTTGGATGTGAGGATAGTGGTGGCAAGAAAGTGGTACCAGGCGGGGACATTTATTGAGGATGCAACGAATAAGCACGGATGGTGTGGAAATCAATTTATTTTAATATTTCTCATCAATCATTCGGACAGGGGCTGTTGTTCGCTTTGGCTATGATTACCGTCACCATGTCAGGATAATGCTGACAGGCGTCGAGTGGAATTTACGACTACCAGCGCAAAGACAAAAACTTAATATGAATAAAAATAATACAAGCTTAACGCAGCTTAACGCGTTCTCCCGCAACAAAATGTTCATTCACTTGTAATTAATGCTGTCACTTTGCTTCACATAATTCGATAGTTTATTTCCCATGCGTTTGCAGTAGGGTAGGGCAGTATTTGGAACGGCGCTGGATATGGTTTCTATTGATATTGAGAAAACAAACTTCAAGATTGATCCATTAAAATATGGACGTTAAAAGCGTGCCTAACAGTTGTAATGAACAACTTCACCCAAGTCGTTCGTTTCAATTCCCCGCCTAAGCTCAGAACAAAGTGCAGAAGTTAAACTAGGATATGGAAAGGATAACGAAGCGCACAACGTGCTGCAGATCAAATTCCTTGCACGATAAAGATGATTCCCGAAATCGTTAGAATTATGTTCACATTTCAGCTTTCTTTATTGTCTGCAGCCACAAACTTCATTTTGAGGAGTAGGTTTCTTTTTTTCGTGTGTGATGATGGTGTTCGATTTCTAGCAAACTTTGCGATCTATGTCACAAAAGTTATATCGAGACTGACCGTCTGGGTGTTTTCGCTTGCTGTACCCGCATTTGGTGGCAGAAACTTTGGAGACAATAGTGCGCCGTCTGCGGGGTAAGAAAAGTGCGTCGTGTGCGTTTGGCGTTTGCAGAAACAAATAGAGACAGCTTAATCTCGTGCGAGTGTAGCTTACGTTTACAGATGGCACGATAGTTTTGGGAGCCAACAGGGAAGGGAATATCCGCGTAATGGGGAGGGGGAGACAACGAAACCCGAATAAAGGTCACTGATCTTGTGCAGGCCCCATCTACTCGAGTGTTCTGGATGTAGGTGGTAGTAAAACGGTCCATTTGTAGCAGACAATTGATGTTTGAAAACAGATCTTCACTGCATGGGTTTTCTGTATTTTTTTCTTACCTCCTCACACAAAAGACCAGGCGTCTCCATCAGCGCAACGTGAAACACTGGGCGTCTCCATCGAAAACGGATGATGATACGGTTTCAGCCCTCACACTGGCGCTCTGTGTGTCACTGTGTCAGATAATTGATACGAAATGGCATTCGGTGAGTGGATTTGGCAAATAAAGCGATTCACAAGCAATCGATCCGAGATGGTTGTCTTCCAAAGTGGTGCATTTTATTGATGGTGTAAGTTATAAAGGGCTGCATCAAATCATTTTCTGTCCGCTGGAGTGAAGTAGTATCAAGCGCTCACGTCAATCTCGTTTCTATTACAGAGTAAAGCTCTTTTATCGGTCCACAATCCGTGTTGATAGTATCAATTCTAGCGTGCAGATTTGTGTTTCCTGCCATAACGATGGCGCACGGTTTGTGGTGGAGTGTTTCTCTAGCGAGTTTCACGGGAAGCTTCCGGAACGGTAAGACAGTTGTAGTCGAAAATCGATACAATCTTCCCTTCCTTGAGCTGGGTGTGCTTTCCTGGAAGTTGTTCTAAAAAGCGTTTGCCACGTAACACGCGAGCGGTGTGTGTAAAATATGCGCTCAGGGATCGATCATTCCTTTTAGCTAAATTTAATCAAACACAAAGATAGGAAATGCGGAAAGGGAGTCTGATGCACTGTGCTGTAGTTCAATGCAAAAAAAAATCCGTCCGATCATCGTCGAATGGAGAACAGGCCAAGAGTTGAGCCAATGTTTCCTGTGTCAAGTTTTCCTTCCCGTATGGCAAAAGATGACACGATTTTACAACGGTTGAGATGTAGCGTTTCTGGAGTATAAAAAAGAAGAGTGGAAAGGCAAAATCACGAACAAAAAAACCTTTGCTGATCCTGGTAACATGTCCTTATAAAAGTCGATGAGAGGAGAAGTGTGTATGTCGATGACGCTGATGATGATGGGTGCATTTTTATACGGTTGCAGGAGTCGTCTGACGTTGATGTTGCTGCGGCTGACGTCGTCATTTGCGTCGTGCATCGGGCAGAACGGAAGGGATCCAATGGTAACCAATGTCTTCCGTGCCCGGTGTGCTAAAGATATTCCATTATCTTTCGGCAAATCGTGGCTTGTTGCAGATCTGCATCCGATAGAAAGGATGCTGGGCGGTGCACTGCACACCAACAACGATAAATCGAACGACTCATCGCGGTGGAGTTTTTGTTTATCCCACTTCCTTCCATTCCGGGTGCATTCCATTTTGTTTTAAGTTTCGCGTTTTTGTCGTGCGGATAGATTTTGCTCCGAAACGTAGTTTGAATCTCTAAGAGGTAGCTGTTGGGGTTTCGAACAAAAACATCCCATCGTGGTAGAATAATGCTTAAGAATGGAATTTGTTTTTTCGTGCTAGAGCAGTTCGTATTGACTTAAGAGCTTTTGTGGTGAAGCGAAACGTGTGCTTCCTTGTACTTTGTGTGAAGTGAAATGCTTTCGGGCTGAAGTATTCGAAAATAATGGAAAACTTTACGCATTTTTAAATTGAAGTGTATCTGATTTTTGTTTCAGATTAAAAGCCAAGTCAACCAACTTATCAAGAGGTGTTTGTTTTCAGATAAATAAATTAATGTGATTCAACAGAATAATTGAAGAAAAGTAGAAAAGAATATGAAAATGTAATTCACATGAATAAACCAAAATTCGATCTCAGCTGCGAGAAAAGCAAGGGAACGCGTTTAAATAAGTTCATTTCATGGCTGTTAAATCCACTCGGACATGTAATCGACACAATACATGGATTTGTGCTCGTATTTGCGCGACTGTGTGATACATCAACCTATTTGTGTTTTGTTATTTTAACGTTCCATTCGTCGCCACACGCTATGTCCAGCGAGTATGGTGCAACTGCAATTTGTGAGTAATATTTGCTGTATATTTTTATTACTTTTGCACAATTGTTTTTTTCTCTCTATAGTCGATTGTTTTGTTTCAGTGCGGGACAGCAATAAAGCCACGGAAAAGCAGTAAAATTAAGCACGAATGTATCCAAATGACCAGCAAGTAAGCTGGCAAGTTGTTTGCACCATTTTGCATAGCATTGAGTAAGACAAAAAATAATGTTTACCATTTTGCCTCGTTAGAAATGGACGAAAGGTGAAAAAGGGCGTCTTTCTTGTTAGTGAGCTGTAATTAGTAGTTACGGGTAACTAATGTTTATGTTAGGAAGCAGCAGTTATTTTAGTTGGTGCTACCACACAAATCCTAAAAAAGTTAAATGCATACAGCTGATGAACGAAATTATAGAAGAAAAGGACTTTAAAACGATGAAGAATTTGATAAAGAATAGTTTTAAAAAATCTATACTTGATCTGGTTTGATCTATAAATAAAATTTCAACGATATTCCTTGAGTCTCTACGTCCAAAATGTTTCGATTATTTATTCCAGTCATTTTACATAATTTAACAGCCCATGTAAAGCTACCTGGAAGTGGTTTCGCTCATCAATTCTTCTTCTGACATTTACCCATGCAGTTACACGCTGTATTCACACACAGACACCCACCCACCCTGGGATGGGATGACTTTTCCCTGACAAAACGTTACATAATAAAATGCAGTCGGACGGTTTGAAACTATGCGCCATCGAAACAGGAAGTAGAAACGAGGTCGAGTAGAATAAAGCATGATTTTCTATAGCCAGCGGTTTGAAGAGCAAGGACAACCATGTCTGCAGTGCTTGTGTTGTATGCAGAGTCACCAACAAAAAGAAAGGAAAAAAACACCAGCGATAAAGCGGATAAACGAAGCGCACGGATTCGCGGTTTCCAAAAAGGGACAAATTCGATCGTATCAAAAACGAACGCTTCGAGGAACGCGCAGAGCGGTAGATAAAACGCTAGAACGTAGAAGTAAAACCACGGAAGTATCAGCGTATCAGCATGAAGCGTACGACGAGAGTCATTGAAAAGGGATACGACAAAGCCAAAGGAGGGAAAAAGGAAGAGAAGAATACATACACACCGTTCTAGTACACACACACACACACAAATACTGCCAGCTGGAATCGCGTCTAGGCATAAAATGTAGGTCAATAAGGCATGAAAGTGAGAACGTTCTGAACGTTTGGTGGCTGCGTTTATTTGCGCGTGGGACCTTTTGGTAGATTTTTGTTGTCTATCTCTATCATACTGACGCAAAGAGAGAAAGGGAGGGAGAGACAGAGAGTGAATGAGAAGAAAAAACAGTAACAATTTCTTATCCCTCGTTGCGATTGAACAGACGTGACAAAAATATGGAATAGCAAAAAGCTAACCATTTACCATTCGCTTACACTATTACACACCGAAACGTAACAGATTCTCCAGTGGGCAGTGTGGAGTTGGCGGTTGGCTTTTTTGCACATGAATGCACAATAAATAAACGATTCTGGTCAGCAGGCCGGCCGGTCATTATCGTTGTGCGTAATACGCTTGCAGATGAAATGATGCGTTTGGAAAGTATGCTGTGGGTGTGTGCGTGTCGTTTGACGGGTGTCAAGATGACAGTTGGCCGTTCCGATGGAGGCGCCTAGTGCGACATGAATACATCTCGAGAGGAAATTTGTTTGGTCGCTTGGCTCGCAGCAGGACGACACCGTCTTGAGAAAAATTAGACGAATTTGCTCAGTGGAGAAGAAAAATGATTAGCCTAAGAAATTGATAGCGGGAATGGGAGAGTGAGTATGGCGTAGCGAAAATAAATTAACCATGATAATGGAAGCGATGGCGAGCGCCTGACAGTGGTTTGTCATTAGTGTAAGCTTACACAAGCATTAAGCTAAAAGGAAACAATTTTGAGTGGTGTATAGCAAAAAAGGAAATAACAAGCCTGTTATGTTTAGAAAGTGAGGGAGATATTATATTACCCTCAACTACGTACGGAGAATATATCTCATCATCTACCACAATTGCTTACTGCAAAACGAATCAGTATGAGAGGATGGTTTTAAAATTGTTCTATAAAACTCAAACATTACATCGCCCGCATATCCCATCGGCTTTGTGGGAATTTAATATTTATGACGCACATCCAAATGGATCATAAAATCATCACACCCACCGTTTGACTGGGCGTTGAAAATCGGGATAATTTTCACAGGATAAATGGCCCGTTCTCGTTGGCAACGGGCACATACAGTTCGTTCGTGTGGTACCGCACGATGATGAGATGCATCGTTTAATGTGCACCAGAGGTCATTGTGCAACGCGTACTGCACTGTAGGACCTGAGCAGGGGTAAATGCATTTCATTAACAATGTCATCGGTTTAATAGTTTAGCGTGCCCGGGGTTCGGAGATTGGTTTGCAATTAAATATTAATGGCATGTAAAGAGGGCAGGCATAAACAATATTTATGCGGAAGTTAAGAAAATATGCACAAGTCAATGTCTCGTTTGAGGCCATTGCACCGTACGGGGAAAGCGTTGCTGAAGGGGATTTTTCTTCTTTGTGGGATGTTTTGTGATTTTATAATTAATATATCAAGAGGAGATGAATTAGCTACATTCCTTTACATTTTTTATTTGATTTTTATAAACAAATTATAAAACTTCTAATTTTCAAAAAAAGGTTCAAAAGAGTTCAAAGATTTTTTTTCTAAAATTTCGTTTTAATCACATCCATCTATAAAGATTTATTTTCCCTTGTGCACCAAACTGTCCATTATCAAATGAAATTAATCTTCTATGTATGCAAAAAACACAATCCCTTTTTCTTGTCGAAAGCTATTCATCATTCGCACAGCAAAAAAACGTAAGACAATGAAAAGGGAAGGTTTGAAAAGGATGACGAACTTTTAATCCTACGAGTAACATCGAACCCCCCCACAAGGTAAAATGTATGCAGTTTTTAGATAATACCAACGGCCGAGCTTCCGTCAGTACGGTTCGATTTAAAGAGCTTTCGAAATCAATCAATTTTCTGCGTTGTTTCGGATTGAGTTCACAGGATTTTGCATGCGACTGGGCAGGGCAAAGGACCACGGCGAGGCCATTTAAATCTTGCAATTCATCTTACCATTCGGGTGAGGGATCATCAATCAAACAGTTCCTTCAACTCGACCTAGATTTCCGGCAGCTCTCCCGTGGAAATCGGGGCGGGCCCGATGTGGCCCATGTCAAAACCTTTACCGGAAACCATTATGTCACGTTTAGCGTATTGAATTAATCAAATCAATCCAACTCGTTACGCACACATTAATCGCAACGTGTGCTCACATCGTCCATGTTGCGAGGATGTGTAAGGATGCTGGGGAAAAATCGGCCACCATTCGATGTCATCGTGCAAGAAATTATCTTTTACCCCAGACGGAGGAAAATGTGTGGCAGCACAACGGCCAAAGGATAATTATCACACATTGCTGGATGCTGCGGGCCGAGTATTTCGCGGTCTGTCAGCAACATCGTTCATCGTCGGGTCGTATTATGGCCACCAACCATGGTCGATGGTGATATGGTACACAGGAGCAAAAAAAGAAACTTTTAGGCGATTCGAGACACCTCGGGCCACCACGAAACACCAAACTGCAATTAATCATCGTTGGACGCGGTGCGGAAGGTTGGATGGTTTGGTGGAGATGATAAAAGTTTGTTAGGGTAGGCAGAAATTATGGCCATGTTGTTGGTTTAATCGGGCAGATTTTTCAACGGAGTAAAGCTTTATTGAAGCGAAAGCTTGTACACTAACAGTGGGAGAATCCATAGCAGCGTGTCTGACACAACGAAGATAGTGAGTTCGAATCCATTCATGAGCTAAGTACATATTTATACATTTACATAATAAATGTCTTTCTAAAAAATTAGGAGCATTTTTTTTAAAATTTTGTATTAAATTTGATTTTTATTTCTTTCGCTTATAGGTTGATTACATGAATAGTTGTTTAGTATCCTATGACTTTGTTAACTATTTTTAGAATATTTAAACATAAATGGGATATAGAAGAGCAATTTTTGAGTTTAAAGTGTGAGAAGTTGTAAAAAATAAATCTTCCATACTGGCAAGACATTTCTTGCGCTGAAATAGAGAAATTTGCATACAGTTTTTGCCATAAACTAACCATAAAAATAGCTCAATGAAGTTGCGAATTTGGAACACTGTTCATGATAAATCAAACATCATTCAGCATAAATATTTATGCAACCGTTGAAGCGATCAGCTGTACTGAAGGAGTGATGTTGTTGGAAGATTAAAAAAAATCCCGATAGTTTATTTAAGACCCTGGACGATAGAGCTATTCAACCCAGAGATGGAATAAAAACATGAATCCCGCACATCAGGATGACTTCGTAACAAAGAGCGATAAAACAGAGGTGCACGCCAAAGGGCATCTCGTAAGTTAAGTGATTTTCTTCCCACAATGCAAAACCATTAAGCGGAGTAGCTGCTCGCAAGCGGGAAATATGTATTCTGCAGCTTCTATTTGCACACAAATGAACATCAATCACAGATGAAATTATGATTCACCATGAAAGGGGAACCTTCGCACTCTGGTCGCTGGCCGATGGACTGGAAAATGGAATGGCTTTGCTAAATCGATCCGCTAATCGTTCGGTCATTGATTTTGCGCCCGTTAGCACAGGCCTGACGTGCGTGTTCTCTCGGTTCACCATCTTGGTATTGATTGATTTGCTTCTAGCTTGTTAAAAATAGAACTTCTCTATTCACACTGGCCGCCGTCGAGTAGTGTGCGGGGCAAGACAGCTGCTGCAATCTGCAATGGAAAGCAATTTAAAAATCCTACCTTACACATTTTAACTACCTCGTGCCGATTGGGGAAGTATTGTTACTGGAAAACGTATTAAGCGGCGGACAAATTATTGATGAGCTGAACGATTCGATTTTCGCTTACGACAACTGGACGCCAACGGTTTCTCGACCACCGTAACTGTTGATCCTGGCGCATAGAAAACTAAGGCCTCTTCTGTCCTCATTCTCCATCCTCTCTCTCTCTTGATTGGTTTCCTCGATGCAGTCAAAGCGTGTGTTTTCCCTGTTTCTTCCCAGATCCGGTATGTAAATCATATTTGGATCGTTACAAAAACCAGACTCAGGTTATTTGTATGTGTTTGGTTTTTTTAAATGCCCCACAACCAGAAAAAGATTCATTTTGCGGGTGCAACGTAAATAAATCAGTAAACTTGGTGCACTTCAATGTCGAACTCGCATACACAGACGAAATTACGCACACGAACGTATTGAGCCAGTGACCGTGTGATTTTTTTTATTTTTGCCTCTTACAGCACCATCAAGTATCAGGGTCAGCAGACGTGAGAAGCGAGCAATAAAAAAAAGAAGAAAGGCATTCGTATATTTACCAGCACCGAGAAGGAAATGCGTTGCACCGCAAAACACACGCTGCATTACGATTCCATGTGGTGAACGTATCCTACCATTTCATCGGGTTCCATTTGTGTTCAATATATTTTTTTTTCGTTCATTTTTCTTTTTAAACCAATTTGTTTTGTTTTTGTCCCTTTTTTTTGCTGTTGTTGTTCGTCAAGCAGTTTCTTATGCATTTTCCATGCGCTACCGTACAAATGATCGGGCGTCTCCATCGTGTAGTATGGCGTTACTGGTATGATAAGACCGATGACCACGTCGGTTTGTGGTGAGTTTGGTGTGTTCGCGTAGTGTTCGGCATTTCGGCACTTCGGGTTTTCGCTTCGGTTCGAGACCACGTGCAAGGCTGGATGGATGAGTTTTCCCGCCGGTTTTCAGGGAAGCGTTCATCACGCCGTTTGCTTCGCTGTGTGCGTTGCTGTGTCCGACCTTTTCGTGGTATTGGTGACAATGTGGAAACTAGCTTCAAAAGCACTGTAACGTAACGAATCGATACAAACAATTGAATATATTTAAAATACACCGTTTGCAGTTGGATTGTATGCATATTGTATTTAATTTGCAATTTTAATAAATTTTCCACGTAAACAGATACTTACCGCGATTTCATGCTGTTACATCGCGATGATGTGTTTACCACTACAGCGACACTAAGACTTCGGATGGGTTTCCCTTCCGACGAAAACGAATGGGGCGAATCGGGCTGACGGTCTTCGGCAACTAGTCAGTCTCGGAGCATACGCGTACGGAGCTGGACGTTGCAAAACGCGTTAAGCATCTGGTACGGTCTAACATGTGTAAACCCTTGTCCGATAGGGTTACATAGGGAGATTTGGTTTGAATCGATTTGGTGAACTAAAGATAAAGGTAACAAGTCAAAGTCTAAGTACGTTGTGTGAATGCAAAAAAATGGTGAAATAAAATGTGATTGCAAAAATGGATTACTGATGGTGTATGAGTTGAATAAGTTTGTTCCCGAGTTGAGAGCAATCATCAAACCTCCGTCCACAGTGCAGTGAATGTTGTACGATCAGCAGTCACAACGTAGATTGATTGCAAGCTATTTCGTTTTGGAAAAAAATATAAAAAAGGCAGCTCTTTTGCCCTTCGCCGCTTGCGAACGCTGGTGCTTGGTTTTGTAAGATGTAGACGTAAATTAAAATGTTTCCCAGCGTAGCAGTCGATGCTGTCTCCATCTTTAGACGTGCTTTAGACCTATCCGTTTTGTGTGTCCTATCTGTCCGTACGCTTGAGGGCGAATGTGACGAAGTGTGTATATGTGTGTAGATTAGATGTGCGAAACATTACTCCATTGTGGTTTTGTTTGCGTTCTTCCATGTATCTTTCGGTTGTTTTTTTTGTGAAAATAAAAATCAAACCAATAAAATATCATTCAGCAGCGAAAAAAATATCCATAAGAATAACAGAAATGTTACTATGAATGATAAAAAGAAGGCACACACACATGTAACTAAGAATAGAGATGGGGTAGTGGTAATAAATCAGGTTCCTTTGCAACGAATGGTTTGCTCAATCCGTTCCACGAGACAAAAGCGCATATCGGTAACGTGCTGAAGAAGCATCGCCTGTAACCACCGGAAGTTCAAGTGTATCAGTGTATCAGCCCCAGAAAACCCAGGATCAGAGAAGAACAGGATGATTAACCTTTCGAAATCGAGGATACCATCCTGTTGCAAGGACGCTGCTGCTGTCAAGGCAGTGTGTTGATCTTATTTCCTCGAACTCGAATCGAAACAATTGCGGCCAAGGTGTGCTTGCGTGTGTAGGGCGAGCGTGTATGCGTGGGTTGTGATTTTGTTTTCTCCATTCGAGCATTATGCGTGAAAACTGTTCGCTTTGGAACAGCCAATACACTCCGGTGACGTTTGATTGAGTTCGAAGGGTAAACATCTTGAGGTCGAAGGTTTGATTGAGCTATATACTATGGCAGCACAAGTCAAAGATGCCTTAAGGCAGCAGAATATTCTGGAACTTGTTTTACCATTCGCAATGGTGCGTAAATGCGAAACAAGTACTACGTGCCTGATAGAGACCATAAAAGATAGCTAGAGAATGGAATGTAAGCAGCTAGGAACCGAAAACTCATCGCACGTAAAGGATTACTCAGCTTCGTTAAGATGCGCTAATCGTAAGATTTCATTGGATAAATGCTTCACAATGATGGCCAACATTAGTGGGATGTAACTTGAATAGGTAATTAATCAATAATGCACATTCGACGTGACTGGTGGCAAAAGAGAAGATGAACGAATGGAACAGAGAGAAGTTGCCGATGGCTTCCAAACGATTTCAATCGCTTTGTTGTTTTCATCTTATTAGCATAAACGTGATTGACGTGCAATTACTTGCTTTGGAATGCTAATCATGCAGTCTGGGGTGGTGTAAAGGTATTGAACTTTGTTGCTAAAAAGCTTTTAAAATTTCGTAAAAACATAAGATACAAAAGAAAAAACAACTTAAGGTAAAAATACGAAAACATACATCAAAATGACACCTAATAGCTTTGCTTCATTACGCCCTTTACATGTGAGAAGAAAGCAGAGAATGTAAAGAAAACAGCAAATAAATAACCAGCACAGATGATTATCGCATTAAGTGGGTGTGAAACAAGTGGTTGGAATTAATTGTCACGTGGATAAATTGGCGAGCGTAAAGAGCGAGAAAAACAAAAACCAAACACCCCAAAACAACAACATAAACACGCATTTCGAACACGTACATGGGTGGGATAAGCTGCAAAACCAAGGAAAATGTTAGAGGAAGAAAGTGTTTGGAGTGAACCGGAGTGCGTTTCGTTTGTTTGTGTGTTTAATTTACGTGTTTCGTGCTACGGAAACGTTCCACCCGACCGGAAGTGGATATTTTCCCACCAGATCGTTTCCAGATTCCAGCGTAACAGCCCGCGTTGTGTTGTGAACCGAACATCGAAACCAAGCCCCAAGCAATTGGATACGAGGACACGTGGTTTTGTTGCAACGGTTTCAAATTCAAATTCGTTTCAACGGTTAATTCGAGCAGCATCTTTCCGTTGGGAAGCGGATGGCAAATGGTGGTGTGCATAAAAGAGCAAAAGGTATTTATGCGTTAGTTTATGTGTGTGTGCTTCTCTGTGGGTGGGAATTTCCCTTCAACGCTTCCTGCTGTACTCCCTTCCTCTCATGTGTGGTACACGCCTGGCGTGATTAATATCCCGCACACGGGAGACCTTGCTGACCTCGCGCTTCTTCTTTGCACCATTGTTTGGCACCGTTTTCGGTGAATTTTCTCTCCGCTCCTGCTATAATCTACGCGATAATAAACGCAATCCGTCGATACCGTGATGGGTTTGACCTCCGCAAATTGCAAGCTTTCCGCGCACGGACTCACGCTTTATTGCTCCGGGTACGTTCGTTTGCTGGGTTCGTATTTTATGAGCCAACATCTGCTACCGGTGGCCATACCGCCCAGCCCTCGTACTCGAACTGTTTGTGCGCCTGTTTCGATGATAATTACTGATAAAATATTAGCTTCCTCGTAATGGTGGTTTACCTTCTCCACAAACGGCCCATAGGGGGGGGAGTAGTGCGGGAAGAGAAGAGGTGTGCACATTCCTGAACGAACTTCCTCCAGCTCCGCTCGGTTGTTTGTACAGACGGATTAGCGAGACAGAAGGTGGCACGTATAATCTGTTCACGGCAACACTCGACTCGAAAAGGGGAAGGTGATCTGGAGACAGGAGAAGCGTATTGCCAGCCTACCATGCCCTCTGACACCTTCATGCACGCTGTTCCGCGCGCAACACAACCGGTGCGCACAAAAACAACTGGAGCGTAGTGGGAACGTTTGTTTGCACAAACGGCGACGGCATCCATCCGTACAGTTGATGGTTTGGAATGGATTTGTTTCAAGTGTTTTGCCATTTCGCGACCACAAGTGAAATTGTGTCTCACCCCTGTTTGTTACGATCGTGCAACGGTATGAGGGAGCGTGGAAAGGCATTTTTCTGCTCCACTTTAAAAATTGAGCAATGGCATCTCTTCATCGGTAATGGATTTTAAGTTTGGCGCAAAGAACATGCTCCGATCACGATACATTTCCCTTAACGCATCACATCAAACGGATTAAAAGGTTCAAGTGTGCATCGGATGTTTTTTTGCGTTCTTTCTGTTGCTTTCCACTTCCATTTTCAACTATCCCGCCGCTTGCCAACATTCGCACGCGCGCACAACGAAATAAATCATTCGCTTAATTAATCGGCGATAAATTGCTTCGTGCGTTTGTGCCACGAAAGGAAGTGTTGCTTGGCAAACGAACCGGACTGCCCGGTGTGCACACTACCACACTAGCAAGGTGGGATGAAATTAATTTGCAGACCGAAAAACAAAATACTACCCAACACACACACACACTATTCGCCGTGTTAGCGCACGCCATTGGCACGCCGGGCTGGGTTTACCGAGATGGAGCCATGTTTCTTTGAGCTCCCGAATACTCGAGATGGCTTCATTAAAAAAGTATGAAAATAATAAACTTTTCCTTCGGCACGGCTCGGTGGCTGCAGTGGATCATCTCGCGTGTGACGCTGCTGGGACACAAACCGAAATGGGTGTCCACAGGAAAGGAAGTGAATTAATAAAACGCCACCGTATTTGGAGCTGATTGGAGTGAGTTGTTTTGATGAGCAAGTGAGGTGCTGTGAGATGTTCGGTGGGAGTTTCTTAAGTTGATTTGAATCGGTGTCCCGGTGGACAGTGTTTTGCAAGCAATTGTTGGTTCCTTTTTGTGGCGGAATTTAATTTGAAGCAAGGATAAATCATTAACACGACAGAACGAATATTATTGAGGAAATGTCTCAAATGAATCGTAAATGGGATTATGACAACTGAGTGATAAAGCTTCGACAATATTATACCAGAACATGTAAATGCTTAAGTAGATCTCTTACATAAACAATCAACCTATAAATGACCTTCAAAAACCAATAAATTAATTAATTAATACAAATAAGTCCAAAAGTTTCATATAAACTAAAGGACATCTTTTAACTAATTTGCAACTAATTGCTACAAATGAATAAAATAATTTTGCCATAAACTTGAAAACCCCTGCACTGGATCCCTGTTGAGGAGGGTCTACAACGACCGGTAGAAGTAGATAACCGAATCACACAAAGAGGCACCGGGACAAAATAAATCATTTTGCTCCACTGGGCCACACTTTATCATAACCCCCAAAATTAAAACATCAGCCTGTGCGGGTGAGCATCTGGTTTTTCCTCCGGAATTTCGTTATTAAGAAGAACGTTTGCCGAAAGACGGGCAAGTGGCAAGTAGCATGTTAATTAATGGGTCAATTTCATTTACCATCACATGGTGAAGTTTTGAAAACTTTTTTTTTACGACTGTTACTACATGCTGAATCAAATAACGTAATGAAATGGGATGTTAAACTATTCATAACACTGTAAAATGATTTCATTGGAAAGGGAAAGCAAATATTTACTGTAATCCTCGTCGTTCTATGCTTGTTGGGGCTTGATCCATTAAGAGGTGATTAACTCACTTGTGTCTTGTTCGGATTAGTTTCATTCAAATTACTTTATCCGATTTGAATCAACTGAACCGGCAAGTGATAATCCAATTTTTCCACCACACCCAGTGTACAGTACAATACATTCCGCAGTAATGGAGAGAAACACGCAGGACGAAAAGAGATAGATTCAGATACTGTTCTAATTTATTTCCCACAGGCTATGGTGGGGATGTGTCCAAAGGGAAATAACATTGGAAAATAGGCTTAGCACCACTAAGCACGGCGTTCGGCCATTTGTTGCACAATCTATTCATTCACAAAATCGAAAATCCGTAGATAATACTATCAGAAAGCATGAGCCTACCCGTTAGCTCCCATTTTGTTCCTGTGTGGTTCCCCTTTTTTTTGTTCATGTGTGAGGATTATGAAGGTTTCCATGTTAGTTCCGTGTGTTACTCGTGTGTAGCCTTTTAACCCCTTTTTTTGCGGCAAAGATAACCATGCTGCAAAAAAGGCAGAAAGGATGGGTTTGTTTTTCGTCGACGTACATACACACGCCGGAAAGCAGGTCAATCGGAGTTGATTGCTGTTTACCGTTCGCTAATGACACAAGTTCGGTAATGGTAGTAATAACAAGGGTTGCCACCAATAGCAACGTACCATCGAATGAGGGGGGAATGTGTGTGTGTGTGAAGGGGGGTTTTTGTTTTTTATTTGGAAAATGCCATTATTTTGCCACATTGTAAAGAATAATTGATGATGAAGTGAGTGCTCTACCGGTATGGTGGAGTGCAATAAATTACGATCCGAGATCCGAGAGTTCATTTTTGCCACAAAATACTTTATGGCATGGTGAGTGGGAGAGGGCCGTTGGATGGACATCATCGATAAAAGTAGGTCATTTTAATACCATCATAAAGATGCGATCGAGTTGCGATGTGAGCCGGTGGACAAGCATTTGCAAAAGAGAATACAGGTTTTTTTCCTAACGAAAACGGCAATGTTGGACAAATAGCTTAAGTCGAATGCAGTTTCACAGCTCAAGATCATAAATAAACGTTAAAAATGTTTTATTTCTTTTACTTTACGCCTTTTTATATACTGCGAACCATATCGTCCTCAACATTTGAACAGGTTTTTTACATTCCCTTAAGAACAATTATAAAATCCTTTAATGGATCGTAAAACAACAAACAAAATGGTCATTTAATTTTCCACCCAAACAAACGAACAGTAAAAAAACCCTCTCGATTTCCAAGAAACGATGTGTTTTTATTTTTAACTCGAGGTAGAATTGTTTGAGAAAATTAATGTTCGCTGGAAAGTGTCAACATGTCCTTCCCTTCGGGGACACGCTATCGTTCTGCGGCACAGAAAAGGGTTTCCTCGGGAAGGTCTCCGGACCGTCCTGTTTCTTCACAACCGTCCCCGGGTGGTGGATTTATACGAACGGATCGAAGATGAAAAATGTTTCTGACAACGATTTTATTGATCGTTTGTTTGTGTTGTCGGAGCGACCGGGGAGGATTTTTTTTCCGCAACTGTGCACCCGGAATGTAATTCCGAGAGGAGCAATGATGATAAATTTAGTAACGGTTATAGATACTATCACGTAATAGGTGTACAGAGAGCTGATTGGGTGGTAGGCGGTATCTGCATCTTCGGTGTATGGGGTGGGAAAATGGACTATAAAAAACGTTCAAGGAGTAGGCGTTGAAACGTTTAAACCGTTTTATGGCGGCACGTGAAACAGATCGGTCAAATTCCTTTTTTGATTTCTGAGTAAGACAAACAATTGTTACTTAATTTGAATCAAATTGTTAGCAAGCAAAATTAAAATTATAATAAGAAAACATGCATTTCTAGCGATCAACTGCTTTTTAACATGCCAATAACTTCTTTGATTATTAATTTGTTTAAAGTTATGAAGAAAATTCATTTCTTTATCAATTTTTTCTCAAACTCGTTAAATTTTGTATCCTTTGCTTAACTAAATATCGAAATAGAGTATAAAAAAACATGTTAAAGTACATCTATTTAGTGAAATAAAATTATTCCTTATTTTTTATATCAACGTATGTGTGTAGAATCGTCAAGATCAATCCACTCCGTTCATGTAAAGTATCATAAATAAATTAATTACCTTTTGCATTTGTCGTTCTACGAAACAATCCGCAACCGGAGCAGTGTGCCATTTAGAAGTAAATTAATTTAAATTTATTCCGCGGTGTGTGTTAGAAGCTTTAACCAGGAAATGGCACCAAAGTGGTCCGCGCGGAATGTGTTCGGCACGTGGTGTGTATTGTAATAAAATGTTTAATGAATGTGCCTCCACTGCCAATGAATGTATGGTATCATAAAGCAAAAAAAAAAAAGGAAGTTACACGCCCTATCGGCGATACTGGGGCATGGTAGATATCGATTTCTAACCCAATCTCGGATGCTTCCTCTTCAAGCCACAGCGGACATGTTTCATGGCTTACAAGCGGAGATGAGTGCACTTGAACTTTCATTTACATCCCACCAGTTACCTCTGGCCCGGTTCCACTTTTATTCCCTCGTGCCACTGTCGGGTAACAATACTTCCTGACGTCAGCAACCTGATGACGACAACGATAGTGCATGGTATGGTGCGTTGCTTCTGGGCCGTGCTGAAACTGGAGCCAAGTTCAGGCAAAAGGTCTGCCGTACTGAACCGTGACAGCAATGGACCGAAAGTAGGCCTTGCACCGATTGTAACCAGGTTGGCCATGTGCCAAGGTACAGGGAAAGAGAAACTTTAAAACTGCTGACTCGCACACATGGACGCCGCGCGTGGTTGTGTGATACGATCGTTGGAAGTTAAACTGTCATGCTGGACGGTCCTCCGGAATAAAAACACACTCCGATAATGTTGGCAATGTTGTTGACTCCCAACAATGTTTAAGTTTTTTGTCCCTTTTTTTCGCTTTTTTGCTTCCAACGCTTTGGGGAACGCTGGAAACTCACGTCGACAGGGACAGCATCCAAACCAACCGTAGCGAACGGAGAGCACGGCGAACACACGACGGCTCGTGCTGTTTGCGAAATTAGTTCATAAGCACTCACGTGCTGGCCGTTTCCTTTCGCCCGTGGCGCTATTTGCGAATGGTCATGCAGAATTTATGGTAAAAATTTTGTAACCCACTTTTCGGCGGTGCAAAATGACCCCGAGATGCACCGCGTGTCCATTCGCCATGGAAACGATAATTTCTTTAGCGCAGAAGTTAAAGGGAACGGAATTAAAAAGTCGTGCCTGTGCACGGATAAGCACTTCACTTTGGCAGTAAGTTGAGTTAAGATGTTTTAAAGTATGAAAGAGATTTTTTCTGTCTATCGTCCAACCCTTTGTGGTCCATTTTTCGATGGTTCATTTTCACCCATTCTTATGCAGCAGCGAGGTGAAGGGGGGGCCTTCGTTACGCTGCAGTTAATCTTTGCGCTGCTGGACACTTGAACAAATAGGAAAAGTGCTTTTAGGTGAAAGGATCTATTTTTTTTGTGTGTGTCTGCAGGAAGTTTTGTAAAATCAAGAGTGACAAAACGTTGGTTGGTGGTTAAGGCAGGGAAGTAGGGTTTTGCATTTTTTTTCCTATGCTGCATTCTGTAGATCCGATTCATGGCGTTGGAGCATATTTCTTTTTAAATTATGATTCACTTTACAATTGCTTTTTGGCGCAATTCTACCAAAACCGCACAAACCACTCAGGGTGGAATAATTAATTTTGCCTTTTACTATCAACCTAAGGGTCTTGAGCACTGTGGCTAAGAATTGTGGACAATTTGGTTATTTTTATTTTTTTTAAATTTAGATTTGCTATTAAAAACAGAACAGGGATGGAATAATCATTCGTGAGAGGCTTTTTTCAATGAACGTTTAATAGTTTTAAAATTATTCCCTTTCCTGTCGTGTACCTTAAGGAGTTGTGCAAAATACAATGACACTTTATTTTTTTAAAATTTAAATTAAAAGTTTTGATCGTTGCTTTTTAAAAATGTTAAAATCTTAAATCTTAAAAGTTAGGTTATTAACACTTTTGCTATTTGCTCATGGGTTCTTTTATCGGTGCTTTACATAATCCGGTTCCGTCCACCCATAACGAAGGATCGGAAATAAGAGATTAAAATGAACCCAAAACACCCAAATGGACTTTCGTTGTATTGTTTTTGTCCTGGAACTCGTTTCAATAGGAGTCCCTTTACTTTTACTGCCATAGCCATTGTTTACAGACGGTTCTTACTTTTTTCAAAATTTGAATGCGTACAATTTCATTCCCAGGTGTATTTATTCTTTTAATAATAAACGCAAGTTGTAACATAAAGAAAAGAAAAAAAACTTGCGGCTAAGTAAAAATTGAAAACACTGTTATAAGGCGTTTCATTCACCCACGAAGTTTTTTTTTTGGTTCTCAAAGAAACCGTAGCACAATTTCCTTAGTGATGCTGGGCCTGGAGCAGAAGGTAGGCGCCTTATTTTATTTGCGATTGATACATTTTCCGACTCCTTCCCCTTGCTGCTCCTTGCATCATCGTACAATCGTGCCTCGTTTGAATTGTCGTTACAGAGATTCGTGCTTCACCGACCAGCAGCGCGTTCGTTACGCGACAGCGAATTTTATTTCAAACCGATTTCCATTCAACCAGAAAACGGGTAATATTAGAGTAGAAGCCAAAGAATACACGTATGCAGGCAGCCCGGGCATATGTTTTCCTGTTGTGTGTTTTTCTTGTCGATATTTTTGTGCGAAACGTTCGAAAGGTTGTTTTTCGTGTTGTATTCTCGGTGAAGAATTTCCACGACAATTGACTGTGCGCTCGCAAGTCGGAAAGCGGTGGGAGTGATGGGTTGGAACGGAAACATTTCCACAATGCTGCCGCGTTGAATCAACATGCTTACGGTTTCGAGCATAAGTTTTGCTTTCCCTTGGTGTACTTCGGCCATTGAACATGGCGGTGGGCACCCAAGAAGAATCGCACCAAGTCGTAACTCAATTCGTATTCATATTTATTTTACATTCACCGGTAGAAGCGTCAGTGAGGTTCACACATTCGTTTCGCTTCGCAAATGGGTAAAGGGAACCGGAAAAGGACATCCACCTTGCCAACCATCAGGAACCCCCGGAAGCTGTCATGTAGGATGGACATTTTCCTAACTCCATCCGGTGAAGGACATTTCGCGTTTATTCATCTCCAGTGGGAGAGGTATGCAAATGTTATTAGAATGAAATTCCACGCTTCCCATTGCTCTGGGTGCGCCATCTTGTGCCCACGTTACGCTAAGCGAGCATGTTTTGGCTAATTTTTCATTCCCCAGGACTGGAAATCTTTCTGCATGGTGTGGCACAAAACCACGGAACGGACGACTTTTGTACTTTCCGAGCTTGTTTTAATGAATATTTACTCTTGCAAGTGCAACCGCAGGTGTACCGATGATGGAAGGCACTCTCGGTACGAACCGCACCGAACACGGCAAAGGACAGTAATGGGAGCGTACCGAAGCAAAAACCTTCATTTGACTTTAATGACGCAAGTAATGAAGCGAATGAAGGAAAGAGGTTACAAACCACGAAACCAAGGGCTCGAATGAACACCGGTGACAGTGCGCTGTTGGAACCGGCGGTCCGTTAAATGGGAAACTTTTGTAACCTGCTGCCAATAATTGGCCGTCGACGTTTGGAGTTCAAACGGGCTGCATTACCATATTTGATCGCGGTTAGGTGTGCAAAATTTCAACAGGGGAGGTGTGCCACATTAGAGAGGAGTAAGATCGTTAATAAGAATAGCTGTACACCTTTTTACAATTATTGTTTATTACAAGTTTGATCGTTTTGTATAATGTTTGTACACTTCTTTGTTGCTAAAATTATGCACCGTGTTTAATAGGTTTAAATTATTTAAAAAAAAGCCTTGCAACATTAGGTCAATAAACGCCTAAATGTATGCAATTATTTTATGAAAATCTGCAGTCAGCGTTTAGAAGATTTTTCGGATTTTCAAATATTCTAGACTAGATCCACCACTGATTCTACAAGAATATAATATTTTAATTTAAACCGTCAAGAATCTTTTTCACTCTATCTTTCGAATATCTAAAACGCCACAAGTCAAGTCTCCTTATGCTTTCCTTTTAAAATTCTCATAGCGATTTTAAACAAACTATGCTAAAGAAAAAGAACCATTGTTGAAGCCGTTTCTATCCGTCTCTTTTAATTTAACCTTCATCTCAAGAGCTGATTACGAAGATTATTGATAAACATGAGCTCCGGTTTTCTCCATAATCCCCCAGAGAATGAGCGAGGCAAAAATTATGTTGTGTGCCGTGCTTTTTTTTTTCCTTCTCGCAAGAATTCAAGTCCTCTATCTTGCTCTCCTAGCAGCTTGAAACGTTCAAATGAAAGTAAACGAACGAAAAACCCCTTCCCGGTGTTTCGCCGAGAAATTCTTAAAGAGTGGAAAGCATCTCGCTTCTTCATAATACGGGCCACGCTAGAATTGCAAAATAGACACCCGTCCATCGAATGCGTGCGATCCTATCTGTGCTTCGTGTGGTTTGTTTCGGTGTTTTTTGGTAGGAATATTTTTCATTTCCGTTTCCGGGGTTTTCCGTTGGGTTACGTAGGGCATCTTAAGCTTCAAGGTCACAAAAAGTCTTATCTAAAGTCGGGGAGAAAAGCTCCAAGCTGTAGCTACTCCAGCACAAACAAAAAACCAACGACCCTCTTTAACCATCCCAAGCATGAGTTTCCGGTTCATCGTTCCCCTACAAGATGGAAACTTTGATGCGTACGGATCCACACGGAATTGGAAAATGTGATTGATATTTTGGCCGAATCGGTGATGAAGGTGAAGTGGAAAGCGATAGATCTTGAAGAACGCGATTGAGGCACACCGTATTTACACAGCCACATAGCTATGAGTTGTTGTTCACTCGAATGGAATGATACAATGTGCAATGGTGTGTCAGTGGGGCGGGTGGG